>KE157695.1:124690-140719 GCA_000411055.1 Leavenworthia alabamica
TGAATTTTTAAAAGATAACCGTTATAAGAGAATCTTGTCACTTTGGTTTAGACACTTAAAACCCTATTAAAATTATTATGTCTTTTGATTTTACATACTTTGTACTTCATTAATCAAGTTTAGTTTTTTAATATCTAAAAAGTAAACATATCTAAAAGTATTTTGTCAAATTTAATTCAATTTTTAAAGTATTTTAAAATAACCTTTCACCTAAAAGGTAATTTTAAAATAGTCACCTTTGACCCAAAATAGTCATCTTCGATTCGATTTGGATCGGTTTAATTTGGTTTATATATTGGATTATAACATGTCTGATTTAAAACCTCATCTTCTTCGTACAGAACTCAAAACATTGGAATCACCAGAACAGATGATGGGCCATGTCATGGCCCGGTCTCAGTTAATACTATCTCGAAGTAACTTCACCAATTGTACAAGGTGTCAGGAGGATTTGAAGGTTTCAAAAACCCTAATAATGGATTCACAATCTAAACGACCCACTTGCCCTTCTTGTACTAAACCAAGCCAGCTCTGTCTCTGCAAACGGATGCGATCTCAGTGCTTCGATAATCAGGTGAGTGTTACTATCCTTCAACACAGTCTTGAGAGAAACCACGCTCTTAATTCAACTCGTATCGCTAGATTAGGGCTTAAGAATGTTACTGTGACCACTGTGTTTGATGTACATGACGAAGCAGAGTTTGTAATCAGCAAAATTGACACGAATCATTTAGATTCTGATTATAGAGTAGAGAATAAAGTCTCTTTGGAACTTGATGATAGGTTAAAGTTAGGTAATTGCAATGTAGAGAAGCTAGAGTCTGAGAATAATGTGGTTCTTGCTAATCATGAAAGTTTGAAGTTTTTTCAAGATTCATGTCGGGATTTGCGGGTTAAAGACAAGTTAGGTTCTTGTGATGATTTAGTAAGAATTTGTATGAAGAAACAAGGTGTTATAAGTAATGTTTCACACTCTTTGATGCTCGAAACAAGTATAGAGAATCCTAGTTTTGATCATATATTAGCTTCACCTGCTGCTATGAATGTATTAGCAAAAGGGTTTATGGTAACAAAGTTCTCGAAAGGGAACCGAGAATTTGAGCTCGAGGTTCCTCCTGGTTCAGCATTGTTGTTTCCGAGCGAAGAATCAGTGAAGATCATTGATTATAAAGTTAAAGATAAAGAGATGAAGATAAGGAATTTGATTGTTCTTGATGGGACATGGTCAAAGGCAAGAAGAATGTATCTTGAGAATCCATGGCTGAAGATTTTGTGTTGTCATGTGAAGCTTGAAATGGAAGGTATGAGTTTATATAAAGAAGTTAGGAGACAGCCAAGAACGGGATGTTTGTCGACGATAGAGAGTATTGTATACGCGATGAAGGAGTTTGGTGAAGATCATGAAGGTTTGGATAATATGTTGAATGTTTTTGAATCCATGGTTGAAGATCAAAGAAGATGTAAAGATGAGAATTTTGTTAAAATTGTCTGAAAGACCAGATACTTCTTTGGTGTTGTAATATGAAAGCTCAAAAGAATCAGATTGTTCAATTTTGATAATTATGTGAAAAGTTAGAGTCGTTTTTGGCAATTTATATTTAAAAAATATTGGGTATGAATACGAAACTTTAATAGTTCTGGGCCAATATGTAAGTTTTGTTAAGTTAAAGAAAACCCTACGAATCAAATTCAAAGATAGTGTTGTTTTGTTTCCGAATGCTTTCAGTTCGCAGAAGCTTAACTCAAGCGAAAGAGCCAAAAGACTCGTTTTTGTTATTATGTAAGCTCGGAGCTCGATTTGTATCTACAGATAACTATGATCCACCATTTTCTCATATCTCCAAACCCACTAAACCTTCAGAGAAGAAGAAGAAGAAGATAAAAACACAGTCATCGGAGCCGGAAACTAAACCGACGGTACCAGTGATTTCAGAGCTTCCTTTCGATTTTAGGTATTCATATTCAGAAACCAACTCAGCAATTGAACCAATTGGATTCCGTGAACCGAAACGGTTTTCTCCATTCGGACCAGGTCGATTGGATCGGAAATGGACAGGGACTTGTGCATTAGCTTCACCGGAGATTGATCAGAGCCAATGGGATAATGAGAGAGAAAGAATTCTCGGTGAGCCTTTAACAGAGGAAGAAGTTACAGAGCTTGTTGAACAGTACCGGCATAGTGATTGTTCACGGCAGATCAATCTCGGTAACGAACATTTCGATAAAGCTTTAAGCTTTGAATTAGTTTTACAGATTAATCAAATATGTATTATTATTAGGGAAAGGTGGTGTGACTCACAATATGATAGATGACATTCATAACCATTGGAAGAAAGCTGAAGCTGTAAGGATCAAATGCTTAGGAGTACCAACTCTTGACATGGACAACATATGTTTTCACCTTGAGGTTTCATTCTTTGAGCTCAAAAACACACAGCTCTGTTTTGTCTTTTCGAAACCAATCTTGATCTTTAACTGTGTTGTGTTCTTGAATAGGAAAAAACTGGTGGAAAGATTGTATATAGACACATAAACATTATAGTTTTGTATCGCGGAAGGTATTATGATCCGAAGAATCGTCCCATTATACCAATCATGTTGTGGAAGCCTTATCCACCTATATATCCAAGACTTGTTAAGAATGTTGTTGATGGGTTAACATTTGAAGAGACCAAAGAGTTGAGAAACCGTGGGCTTCATTCTCCTGCCCTTATGAAACTTAGTAAGTAGACTTGTGTCGAAGATCTTAATCATTTATTCTTCATTTATCATTTGGCTTAATGTATTGATTCAGCTAGGAATGGTGTGTATGTTAATGTTGTGGGAAGAGTGAGGGAAGAGTTTGAAAGAGAAGAGATTGTGAGATTAGATTGCACTCATGTTGGGATGAGTGATTGTAAACGAATCGGTGTTAAGTTAAAGGTATAGTTTAATCTCAATGTGTTTTTGATTGTTTTGTGAGATTCTTTAGGATTGATTTTTTAACATTGTGATTAAAATTGCAGGATTTGGTTCCATGTGTTCCTATATTGTTCAAAGATGAACAGATCATACTCTGGAGAGGGAAAAAGAATGGTTAAGAAGAGTTTGTTATTACTCTTATTAGATTTTAAACTAACTTCACTTGTCTAAATCTAGAACTAATCACAGATCCAAACCAAACCAAACCGAATTATCCAAATTTAGACTAATCTAAATTGAAAAAAATGCAGTGAAAGGATCAAACAGCTGCATTTTTTAATCAGTATCTTTGAGTAAAATATGAGTCATTTAAAGTCTTGTAATATGACTTAAGATTATGGATGCTTTCTCTTTCTCTTTTTATTTGATTTAATGTGAGTTTTATTTTGCAAATGATTTTAATATTTTGGTTCCTTTGTCGAAACTCTTCTGGTTTAAAAGTTCTGTCCGAACATTTGCAACTATTATCGTTGCACAACCAATCTAGGCCCAATAAAGACATATAAAGGCCTAATAAGGATATATAAAGGCCCAAACCAATAACAGGCCTTTTCCTTTTTTTTCTTTTTCTCCATTCTCAATATCCGTAAATTTCGTCGTCTTCTTTTGTTCCTTTACAAAATGTATATACACATAGAGTGAAACTGTGAGAATTTTTCCGATCGAATTGAGTGAGCATTTTTCCGATCGAACTGAGTGAAAATTTTAAAACAAATATCAGATTTGAAGATGGCAATCGCTAAGAAACTGGAAGATGAGATCTCTCGTTCGTCATCATCAATGATGAACGAGGCTTTGTTAATCGACTCTACTATGTGTATCATCGGCTTACAAGTCCATGTCCACATCAACGATGGCTCAATTTTTTCTGGAATATTCTACACCATCTCTCTCGAAAACGAATTCAGTACGTTTCCTTTGACGTTTTTTATTTATTAATTTGCTAATTTATTTGTATTCCTCCACGAAAATTTGTATTAGAAATTGATTCATATTATTTGGTTTATTATTATATGTTTGAACATTGACATTTCTAGGTTTGTTTCTGAATTAGGAGGCATTGTTCTGAAGAAAGCAAAACTTATTAAGAAGGGAACAAGTAAATTGAATGTGACAAGTAGAAAGATAGTGAAGACACTTGTTATTCTATCTTCCAATATTGTTCAAATTGTTGCTGAGGTTTGATGATGAGTTCTTTCTCTCTATAAACAAAAATTAACTTTTGCTTTTACAGATTTGTTTATGTGACTTTTATCTTATTGTGTTTTTTTCATAGGGTCAAAATGGTGTCTCTCCCATGGCAGATTTGCCTTGTGAGCCTCTTTGTTGTATTACAAATAAGTCCATATTAAATTCTGGCAGTGACAGAAGGGTAACTAATCATAGAAGGTAAACCCTATGGAAAGTTTAAGGTTTAGGGTTTATGGATGCATCAGCAGCACTTTATGAATATTGTTTTTTTTATTGCACAATCTGTGTTTTAGGTTTCGTTTATGATAAATCGCTTTTATATTTTGAAACAGCAATTCTGCCAAGCTTGAAAATCGTTTGGAAAAAAAAGTAAAAACTTTGAAATCTGGCAAGGATCAAGTAGCTAGAGGTCTTTCACCAAGTTGTACCGAAGATGCCATGAAAGGGTCAGGGAAAAGAGAGGGTATCAGGATTCCACAGGTAGCTTTTTTCTTCTATGCTCTTGTTTATCTGAAATTTAAATTACTAGTTCTCCTAGTGTGGTGGGAACTGGGAACTATACAAGAAGGAATTGAAACTAAACTAGCCTCTGTTAAGTAGAATGTAGACTTCTGCACATGGTGTTTTTGGTTTTTGTAACGGGTAGACATTAACGTTGTATAGAGTCATTACTTAAGATTCTAGTCATATTCTTTACTTCAATTTTACAGTCTGAGTCCCTTTCTTGGTTTTAACTCTATTGATGGGATTTTCCATTTTCCTCTTTTTGCAGAAGAAACATCGTCCTAGCTCTCTGAACCGTAAACGGTATGGATTATCAGTATTCTGTTTTGGTCTATAATTAGTTACCTGTTAAGATCTTTATCTCCATCTCAATATTGGCTACATGTAAATAAACTTATCTTCATGTCTGATGTCTCAATCTTAAGCAATCTAGTTTTCTGGCTACTCTAGCTGTTCAGTGCTGCATTTGTTACTTTCTTTGTTTGGCATATCAAATTCTAGAGATTACATAGGTAAAACTCTCTGGTTCGTGTTTTTTTTTTGCTGACAGACAGGCAGAGAAAAAAAGTAAACAAAATACTGACGTTCAAGAGGATAATGTTAGTCTTGCACATAAATAGTTTAATTCTGTTTCTCAAGACATTGCTAAGCAGCTACTCATTATTATATTCATTTATTGCAGGTTGATGCCCAAAGAAGTTCTAGCTGTGAGTTCCATTTTCTAAAAAAGCTTTTTATTTTACCTTACTTACATAACCATTACGAACTTGTTTCTGCTTCCTTTTGACATTAAAATGTTTTCTGACATGTGTATCCTATCCTCAACGTTCATCTACGTCTTATAATGACAGTGGACAAGACATCTGAACGTGTAAAACCAACAGAACAAGAGAAAACAATGCCGGAACTTTCATGTAACGGTTCTCATAACGCTGCAGAAAGGCCCACATCAACCGAAAATTCATCTTCACAGAGCACAACTCTGGATATAAACTCAGAAATGAGTCAGGTTTTGATGGCATCTACAAATAAGTTACTACCTACACAGACAACTGACCCTGACAAAAAGGCTAAGGTTATTAAAGAGTTCTTATTGATTTCTCGCCTTCAGAATGCTAGTCGCTACTATATTCTCATGACTCATGCATCATTCCATCTTAATTTTTTTGTTACTTGTTTTTGAAAACCAGGAGTTTAAGCTGAATCCAGGAGCAAAGATTTTTTCTCCATCTCTTACAAACCGTCTTTTATCAACTCCTACTGGTATTTCCCCTGTTATCACTAATACGGCATATGTGCCAAGTAATACTCCTATGTTACCAGTTCCTGAAGCTGTTCAACCAGAGATTAGAATCAGCCCTTTCTTGTCTCATACCTCTTCACCTTCCAAGTTTGTTCCGTACACTAATTCGGCTGCTGGAAATGGTGGCGGTGTATCTCATTTTCCCCAACATGTAAGTATTCAACCACAAATGAGTTATCTTCGACTCTCACTATCTCTAAATGAATATATAATACTTGCTCCGTAGTACTTAAATGGCTGAAATGCATTGCATGACCAGATTATGACACAGAGTATCATCTTCATAAGATGATATTAGATATAACTTAACGGTTTGTAATATTAAAATACATCATGTTACAGATGAGTGGAACTACTATTAACAGGGAACAGCCACATAGATTCACTACTCAGTACCATTCTATTCAAACCACACCAATGCTTGTAACTCCCAATCCTCAGGTTGTATATTCATTAACAACACCATCTTCTCACTTTATAAGAACTGCGATTTAAGTGTATGAATTTCCTAAACCTAATTGAATTATATATTCCAGGTGATGGTTGAGAGGTCAGGACAACTTATGTATATGCAACCACTCCCTCAGGTAAGAAATTATAATGTTAATTACATTATAGTCTTATTTGCTCACAAGAAACTCAAAAATAATCTTTCCCTTCTATGTTCTTATAAGGGTTTGGTTCAAGGAGGATCACATTACCCACAGTTACCTTCTCGTCCTCTATATTCTCCACAACAGCTTCAATATACAAAGCATCAAAGTAAAAACATTCTTCTTTATCTTAACTATGCTTTCATGTTAAGACCAAAGACTTTGGTTCTTACTTCTTTCTAACTAAAACAATTCGATTTTGTTTTTTTTCGTGGTGATTTAGGTTTAATCGTTACTGGTCAACCGATGCAGCTATACACTCCCCAACCACCATTTGCAGACTATGGGCATCAGCCTTGTGTAGTTATGCAGCCACCTTTTCCCACTAACCAGCCAATTCCAGTTCCAGTTCCAGTTCCTGATGGTTTCTATGGCACAAAGTTCATATAGTAAGACTTTTTTTTTCTTTATCTTCATTACCTTATTATATGCCTCACACTATAATCAGGCTTTGTTAAAATTTTGTTTTGGATTTTTTTTTACTTTAAGAAAAATTAGTTTTTATTTTGAAAATACAAAAAAAAAATTTAGAAAATATAATTACTTTAAGATTCGAAAAGAGTTGCATTTGTATAATGAAGATTACAAAGAAATGAAATCAGACAATAAAGCTCTCTATATCTAAGGGCTTTTGCAATAAGTCGTCTCTTTCACATTCTCCAGCATAGCCTAAGAAAAAAAGTCAAACATGAGTCTTCGTTAAGTAACATCAAAGAAAACTAAAACTTGGAAGATCAAATCATTTGTATGGTTAAGTTTAAAATAACCTGAAGGAGTTGAGTCATCGTGCCGTGTCCATAACTCGGCATATGAACAGTATCTATTGCTTGCAATGACTCAATAGAGAGATCTTTCTCTTCAGCAGCTTCAGTAGACGAGTGTGTGGTCTCATGTACTTCAGACACGGTCTCGGTCTGTATAGGTTTGAACACAACACCTCTCAGGACATCATCTGAATTCTCAAGCTTAACTGAAAGCAAGTACCCATTGTCAAATGTTCCCTCAATGACACCATCAATCTTTTGTCCAACCATAATTTCATTTTCGTTCCTCTGATTCATACTTAACCCTAGAGGAGAATCATAAGATGACTGTACATTAGACTCTGTTTTCTCCTGGTGTTTTCTAGGGCGACCTCGTTTCCTCTTTGCCATTGAATCTCCGGAGACTGTGTGGTTGTTCTCCATTTCTTGAAAGCTTTGATAATCTTAAATCCTAGACAAATAAATATATAATGCTAAAGTGTGTATTTATTTACAGGTTATATTGAAGATTTGGTCAAACATAATAAATTAATGGTTTGTTTTTTTGCTTGGGATTTTAGGTAATATTATATTTGCTAAAATATTATTTACCTTTTTGTTTAGTTGACCATAAAAAGAAGATTATTTACCATTTATTACGTTTCTGTCAATGTTATTTACAATTTTTTTTCTGGGAGGTCACGTGAATTACACGTGTATGCAAATATGTTTGGTGTATAGAATAAAATTTGACTATTGAGTATCCTAAAAGTATATGATGCGGCCTAGGCCTAATTATTGTGATGTATATCTTCCACATTTTTAAAAATTAAATACGAATTTTATTGAATTCATATTTATCCCTTTATAAATTCTTTTGTTAGTTAAGTTTTAAGTTAATATTGAGATGTTAAATAATTGAGAGCTTAATATGTCTATATGTTTAAAATTTAATTAAAAGATGATATCATCTATAGAAACCCTATAGTGCAAGTAGTGATGAGTTTATAGGAGCTTAGAAAAAACAATACATAAACGTATACATAAACACAAATATAAGTTAAAATATATTAATAATACAAATGAATCAACGATTAAAAAAAAAACTCTCTTCTTAGTTAGTTCTTGATCTTGGTCTTTAGATTGTTATTTTTCTAGCTTATTTCATGCAAATCATCCCACGAGCAATTATTGTTGTTTTGTTCGTTGTTTGTTGTGGTTACGATGGCTGTAGAATCAGCTGGGAATAATGAAGCGAATTGATGAACATCAAGAACAAGATTCTCGTCACTAACAACAGATGATTGTCCATTTGAGATCTCTCCACTATCACTTCCCCAATCAAGAAGCTTAGCTATGTCTTCTTGCATTGTGTTCATTTGAAGAGACTCTTCTTCTTTTGATTTCAAATCTGTGTGTTCAGTCCAAAAAAAAAACATTTAAAATTTTGACCTAGCGAGTAGTTTTTTAGGGTTTAGGGTTTTAATATTACCTTGTAAGGAACATAAGTTGTCAGATGAATCATAATGTCCAAAACTAACTGAGAAGAAGTTGTCATTGTTGTTGTGGTTTGGAGGAGAAGCTGTGAGTTGTCTTCGTTTCGGAGGCCGGCCTTCGTATCCACCAGCTAAAGCTTCAGCTTCTTCAAGAACATTCTCTAAGATGCTGCAGCTATTACTTCTTCTACGAAGACCAGAACTGTTAAGGTTATGAATCTGTCTCTCATTGTCTGAGAAGTTGTTGAAAGAATCCATTTGTGGAATTTGGTTTGAAGGAAGCTCTTGTTTCATGGAGTAAACCGGGTTGGTATGAAAAGAAGAAGTGTAATGAGAGTGAAGAAAGCTTGGGGAAGAAGTTACTGTAGGGTAAGAAGAAGAAGAAGGGTTTAAAGAGAAGGAAGAGTAATTGTTATTAGTGTTTTGGTAAGTAGCGGTTTGAGCGGTTTGGGAAGAATAAGGCAACGTTAGAAAAGAATTGTATGAGTCTCTTGAAACAGGAGAAAATGGTGCGGTTGAGACGCGGTTGATAGGACTAGTGTTAGCATTGTTGTAACGTTTTGTGAGAAGCGATGAAGGCGGTTGGAGAAGTGGTGGAGGTCTAGGGAAAGTGAAATTTGCGTTAGTGGAACGTGGAAGGGAGAAGAGAGGAAGAGTAGGGTATTGGTTATTGTGAGGAGAAGATAAAGGAGATGAAAGTGGCGGTGGAGGCGGTGTAGAAGAGAGTTGAGAAGGAGTTTGAGGTGTGGTTGGAGTATGAGGGCTAAGTGGATGAAGGAGATTAGCGGTTGTAGTATGGAAAGTGAAAGATGATGAGGAATTAGCGTTTGCGTTTGTGTTCATTGGTCTTGGAGATGGAAGAGGAGAAGATGATGGTGTGTTTGGTTGTGGTTGAAAATACATTTGTTGTTGTTGATGATGATGAATGCTATGTTGTTGTTGATGATGATGATGATGTGGATGTTGATGGAGTTGATGATTAGGGATTACATCTGGAGGATATAAAGGAAGACCTTGGCGTTGAAGGCGTTTCAAACGCGTGTTCCAATAGTTCTTGATCTCGTTGTCTGTTCTTCCCGGCAACTAAAGTTATTACAAAAGGATTAGTGTTTTTTTTTGTTACGTGTTGAACAAGTTAAGTATATATATATGAGTTGTTGTTTTACCTGAGCAGCCATGCGAGCCCATTTGTTACCAAGTTGAGCATGAAGTTGAATGATGAGACGTTCTTCGTCACCGGTGAAAGAGCCTTTTTTGAGATTAGGTCGTAAGTGATTAGCCCAACGGAGACGACAGCTTTTACCACAACGAGCTAAGCCTGTGTTTTTCTGAACGGCGTTCCAGTTTCCTTCACCGTTTTCTCTAACGTAAGCCGCAAGTATCTCATCTTCAGCTGCTGTCCATGGGCCTTTCTTCAATACTATTCCTCCATCTGATATTTGATTGGTGGATCCACCTTCCTTCCCTGCTCCTCCTCCGTAGATGATCATAGCTTCCCGAGAAACAAAGAGAGCAAAAACAGAGTTTTGTCTTTAATATATATTTTTCTTGAACGGAGGTGGGACCCACAGAAACTGATTGTCACAGCACAAACTTGGCCATCGGATTAAATTTTTTTTTGACAAAGAGGTAAAAGCAAAAGAAGAGAAGAGGTAAACTTTGGTAATTTACGATGTAAAATTACAACGGAAAAAACAAGAAATAAAAGATATATAAATAAAGAAGAGAGAAAGAAATTGACAGTGTTTGTTTCTCTGGACACGACACAAGTCTTTGAAAGACAACTCACAAGATCGGTTGTTTTGTTTTTTTCTGTATTTGTTTGCTAATGTTTCTATTTTAAGCATTGACATTTGTAACGCGCTTTGTGGTCATACCATCATCATATGGTTTAATTATTTATCCATTTAAATCTTTGACCAAAATCCAAGAATACTACTGTGTGCCATAACAATATGGTTATATACTTATATATTATTGTCATCTCATATCATATAATAATAATCTATTTATATAACAAACTTGAAAAGACCAAACACTTTCAAGTGAATAAAGAGCTAGATTGGTTTGATTGAACATTCTAAGTTAGGAAGCTAACCAGGGTGTTGATATCAATAAACATTCTCCACATTCAACTCTAAAGACTACTTTACTGATGACTCTAAACCGGCCTTAAACCAACACTAACTACATCAAAGTAAAGATTTTGATTCACATGTAGACTTACCTAGTTAAAACAGCTCTTGGTCTTGTCAATGAGCACAAAAAACCGAATGAAGATGTGGCGAGACAGTAGTCAAGATTCTCATTGGAATGTTGGATTTGTTGTTGATGGCTGTTTGTTTTAGAGCTGTAGTGCCAAATCAGGATGTTGGGAATCGACACGAACATGAGAAGATTGTTTAGCAGGAGAATCAGGTGAATGAACTCCAATGTTCAAATCTGGTGGGAGATTGAGATTATCTGGTCTCTGCTTTAACTGTGAATGTGGAGTATTGCCTCCTCGCCATGGAGATTGGATATGGAATCTTGTGAAATCAGAAGTTGGAGTAGACATCTGAGGGAAACCAGTTGGTCGGTTGTTGTGAAATGGTTGGGATCCTCCATGAGCTGGCTGGTGCACAAATGTCTGGAAAGGGAAACTATTCCTTTGAGGATGGTACTGTGTCTCTTCAGTGTTTCTCGGTTTAAAACCTTGTTGTTCCCTTGAAGGATTATACAAGGACTCTGTAGAAATCTGGCTGCTGTTCAGTAGACTTGGATTTTCAAATGTTTGTCTATTATTTCCTCCATCTCCTATCGACATCCATGTTCGTGCTGCTACTACAGAAGCATTGCTTGAATCTTCACTTCTTACAGATTGTGGTGCTGAAACATTATTAGCTTGAGGATGATTATGAGCGAAATTGTGTTGTGTTCTAGCTTTCTCACTAAAGTTTCTCATTAAGTGTGCTTGTTCCCCGTGGCTTTGACTCTGTTGTCTCATGGGTTGTTGTGAACTTGTCGCTGTGTGACACATTTGATTAGCAGAATCAGTAGACAGATCAAACATTCTGTTGTTCACACCAGTATAGACTTTGCCATTAGTAATCATCTGATGCTTGTAATGTTCAGAATCTGTAGAAGTCATATTCCTCATCATGTTACTAGATGACCTGTATGATGCCACTGTATCTGATTGTGCAAAGCTTCTTGTCTCTGAAACACAAGCAGAACCGGAACTGGTTTGTTCTGCTGGTGGTGGTAAATTCAGTTCTACCTGCTGAGGAATCCTATTTTGTGGCTTGACAAAATCTAGAGTAGATGAATTTCGATGGCTCGGAGCTACTTGAGTAGTAACAAAAGATGGACTCACTTCTGACACAACCCCAATAGATGTTGGAAAAGAGTATCCACGGTTCCCATCTCGAACCGGTCTGTTATCTTGTAGTTCTTTTGCAGGTACAGGAGTCTTAAACAATGTCTCATTCTTCTTTGCAGTAGCATTCGACTGTGGCTTCAAAAATACAGATGGTTCTTTAGGTTTGTACGTTTCAAATAAAAGTACTGGTGTAGGAAGTGGCTCGTACTCTCCAACCCATCCCCGACCAAACTTAAACTCTGCAGGTAATGATTGTTCGATTCTCTGAGAAGCAATTTTCCAAGCAACAGGTCCAAGAGTCGCAGCAAAACGTGCAAGGCTCCTACCATATGCATATTCTGCATGAAGCCCTACCTAAAGATACACGGAAAAGGATTTAGTCAAGAAGACATAAACTTTGGTGATAATAATGATCACTTACAGCAACAAACTGCTTGATTTCACTCTCAAATGTTGTGAAGATGGACTCTGATCTATCAGCCAGATGATCAGAACTATCATAGGTTTCACGACGGTCTTCCTCAACAACCGATAGCTTCCTCCCACACTTACCAAAGAGACCTTTTCCTAAGAAACATGGAAAATTTTTCTTTAATATCCAGATAGAAAAGAGCTATTACTCTTACTTAGCATCAAACCTGATGATAAGTCTTCTGCTTTCTCTAGACTATCTACTAAAGATGTGTTCCCTTCAACGAGCACATCCGTGTAGCTGTGCTTTTCATTTCCGCCGGTTTGAGTTAAAACAGGCTCGTTTTGAGAAGCTACTTCACTAGCAAGGTTCAGACCAGATGAAAAATCAGAACCAATAGGCTCTAGACCATTCCGATTAAAAGGCTGTCTCACTTGCTTCTTCACGGAAATGGTAGGTTTAACCTTTTCATCTGTTTTAAGCTCTTTCATAGCACGTTTAATCTTAATCCTCGCCTTTTCGAACTTCTTCGTTCCCATTTCCTGAATAGTCCTTGCCTGATAGAAGTAATATAATTAAAAACAAAACGAGATAGGAAACTATAAAACTAATTTGCAAAGATAGAAGATTAGTGAGAAACTAAAAACATCATTCACCTGTTTATAGTAAACAGTGTCTGAGGAATTGTATTGCATCGCATTCGAGCAAATCAATAACACATCACTCTGCAGTTTAAAAAAAGAAACAGTTACCAAATCAGCTTAGCAAAGGAACTCATATCGATGATGGAATCAATACAGGATCATAGCAAATACACTAAAGCAGCATTATTCTACAAAGAAGCAATATCCTGAACACAAACTTATGAGTTATGACCCACCTCAACCTCTTCCAATGTAGAATACAATCCATTCGCAAGCTTCTTCCTCACAGTGGAAAAATCCATAGGATGCTCTATTATATCATGATAATCAGGAAGCTGCAAAAATATCAAAATAAGTCAACTTCAAACTCCAAACTAAGTTCAGAGAATCAAATTATTACCTCTTCAGGATCAACAGGTTCTGCATACACACCATAAATGTCTTTCCTATTTCATTAAAAAGTTCAAACAATGAGGTTACACAATCAAATCAAAACAAAAGTAAAAAAGGATTATAAGTTGTCTACTTTTGAAGTTTGTCAAGGATCAACTCCAAGGACTTGTTATCAATAATAGGTGTTGTTTCTGAAAAATGAGTACCTAAATACACAAGAATAGTAACCAACTCAAGATTGATAAAATCAAAGTTTAATACTAAAGCAAAAGACAGTAATGGTTATGGTATCATAACACATACCAAGAGCAGAAGTGCTTCTCTTCCTTTCCTGACAAAAAACAGAAGAAACATATCAGAAACCTCAAAATGTCTTTAGAATCAAAACCAATGTCAAGACAGAGAAAGCTTAGACTAAGAAAGATAGTGAGAAAAAAAAGAAGTGAGAAATGGAGAGAGAAAAGTGATCACAGATTCTATAGGAAGAGAGAGAGCATAAGTTAGTTATATTGACAGTTGACCCGACAGTTTATTATATCTTCCACAAATCCCCAACAACAACAACACTCATAGAAACAGAGAGAAACATATAAAGTTCATTAATTTATAAGGTTTCCATATATATATATATATATATTACCTTATCAAAGTAACCATCTTCTTCTTCCTCTTCATCTTCTTCTTTGTGGCGGTTAAGTTTCATCTTCTTCACTTGCCTCTTCTCACTCGTATTGTAATCTTCTTCTTCATCATCATCTTCTTCTTCATAATCTGAAGCGTTACTAACATGTGCTGGACTTCTAATTGGAGGATCAGCTCTAGCTCGGCTTTGATTTAGCTTAAGAACTTGTTTAAGCTTCTTCTGCTTTCTCTTCTCCTTTTCCAAATATTCTTCTTCTTCTTCCTCGTCAAGGTAATCATCGAAATCGAAGTTATACTTCACATTTCGTCGTCTTTGACCTCGTCGAAGCTCATATCCCGATTCACCTGGAGACGAACTTCTACGCAGCGCTAGATCTGCTTTAGATGGACGACCTTTCCTCCGCCGTCTCTCTATCTGACTCATCTTCAACCTTCAAACTCACTACTTCACCCCAATCCCTTTTTATCTCTCTCTCTCTACAGCTAAGGTCTCTCTACAGCTTTCCGGGTAGGAGAGAGAACGAAGAAAATGAAGAAAATTTGTGGGTTACCGAACCTTAATCTGAGCCTTTAGGTTCGGATAAACTTGATTTATTCATTCGTTCTTTTAAACCCTGGTTCGGATAATGCTCTTTTAAGTGACGCTGGAAAACGATTCTGACTTTTCAAAAAGTGTAGTTTTATAGTTTTGACATCTTATATTATCAATGCATAATTTTAAATTATGGCTGCAACTCGTAAACCTAAATTTATGAGTTGAAGAGGTTGAATTAATATTCAATTCAAAATCTACCATTTGAGATGAACAAGTTGAAAAAATTGTTCAACTTGTTCAGCCATAAAAGCTGAACAAATTCAAAAATTACAAAAAAAAAATTTTCAACTCATTCATCTACTATTTTATAGTTGAATGAGTTGAACAAAAATCAACTAAATTTTTTTCAACTATTTTATTCAGTTCATTCATTTTAATGCATACCAGTTGCAGCCTATATGTTGAATTTGTCTCTCTTATTTCAGGTTAATAATTAGAAAAAAAAATTTATTTATGTATTAAAATTTACTTAATTAAAAATGTGAAAATGATAATTTACTTTATTTAATAGTTAGTTGAGCAATGTGGATGTGAATATCTAAACATATACGTAGTTTTAGGTAAAATACGATTCTCGATCTGATATATCCGTATACAAACGGAAAATTTAGGTTTTGGTTGTATTCATAACCGATCAAATTCTTATATTGAATTAGCCCTGAGCATAATAATATCTGTCGGGTTCGGGTAAAATCCTATCGGATTCGGGTTTATCGGGTTTAGACACCTACATTGCAATGGATTAATTTTTGTTTTTCGGATCGGGTTTGGGTCGGTTTGGGTTCAAAATCTAAAATCCGACAAAAACCCAAAATAAATGGGTACCCGAAACTTTCGGATTTTTCTTATCCGAAAATCCGAATTCACATATGAAACCCGAAATTTTCCAATCCGACTGAATTTATATTTGAAAACCCGAATTTATACCCGAAAATCTGAATTTTGTATTTAAAATCCGATTTTGTATATAATCATTCGAATTATTCACTTGAAATCTTAAATAAACATCTAATTTTCATAAAACTATTGAATTATTTTAAAATTTAACCGATATTCGAATTTTATCCGATTACTAAAAACTGAAAATATTAAGTAACATTATGGATTTTCGAATGCCCGATCGGGTTTCGG
>KE157695.1:142245-160504 GCA_000411055.1 Leavenworthia alabamica
GGTAATTTGAACGGTTTCGGCCGTACCCGAAATCCGATTTTTTTGGATCGGATACGAGTATACCCGAACGGGTACCACTTTTTGCCCAGGGCTATATTGAATGTTAAGGTTTTGTATTTTAGATTTTGGATAAGATTTAATTTGGTTTTATGATTTATTATATGAACCAGTTTCAATCTGATCCAAAAATTTAAAATTATTTTATTAAAATACACAATCATTAATCTGAATCCGGTCAGATTTTATCCACATTCTATAAAATGAATTCATTGATACAGTTTTGAGAAAATTAAAATTTAAGGGAATTTGCAATTTGGAGTCGTGCGAATTTGCGAACGCAAATTTGATCAGCGCCAAATGTTACATTTTTTGTCACATTTCTTTTGACAAAATGTTCAACATATCCACTTTTACATTCTCCTAATTAAATTGCTAAAACAAAATTGGAAATATATATTTAAGTTTACGGAGATATATTAGTGGTAATTTTTAATATTCTCTCCTTTTTATATTTCGTTTAAATTTGATCTTCTTAAGAGGATAAAAAAAATTGTTAATGTTTTTTTGAGTAAAAATTGGATTTATTGTTAATATGACATATGAAATAATTAGGAAAGAAAAAAAAAATCGTGAACGTTGTTCTATGTTATCTGACTTCTTTTGATTTTATTGGCATAACATTTCATTAATAAAAAAATTAATGGTTATAAGGATTTGTAATGTACAGAGCAATAAAAAAATTGTTTTACATCAAGAATTTTTTTTTGAAAAATCAAGATTTTTTTATTCACTGAAATGTTAAACTAAGTGACTAAACTATAATTAAAAAACATACTCTTACATACTTCATTAAATGTTGCATTTGCAATATTTGTGAGTTAAACAATATTTGAAGATTAAACTAATTTCCTTCCTGACAATTTAAAGAGTTTCTAGAATTTTAAAAGTTATTCTAAATTAATAAGATGTGTTTAATTTTAGAGTTTTAGTATTTTTTTTTTGTCTTTTTGTCTATAACTGAACTATTGTTAGTTAGTCTTAGATTTTTTTTAATGTTTAATATCTCTATAATTTTATCAAAACATTTAAAATAATATAAATATTTAACATTGTTAAAAAAAGAGAAAAGATTTGTGTGTGGTATGCACCCATAGATAATAATTTTACTGGTCAAATTAATATCAAATTAGTTCTCGATTATTTGACTGGTCAAACTAATAGTTATTTGACATATCAAATTATTTGTAATGCGTAATTTATTCAAATAGTTATGTTTTTTTATCAATAATGATTCAGTAATTTCATTATAGCATTATAGGTTTTAAAGATGTAAAAGGTTTTTTTATCAATAATGATTCTTTCTATGGAAGACGGATTGTTTTGGATATAAGACACAATATGTTTGATAATATCTAGTTCATTCATTCTAAAGTTTTCACTAATTACACGTTCAAACTTCAATTTTCCAACATCATTTAATGTTTTCAAACCAATTCAATCTTTTGTATAGTGTTTTGTTTGATTCACATTGAAAATTGTGGGAATAAACCATCCGTATAAAATTCAAAGGAAGATAACTCTTTTAAAGAGTATATAAAAAGAGATCTAACCATAATAAATGAATTTCTATGGTTTTCTAATTCATTGTTAAGGTTTGGTAAATAGTTTGAATGTTGATTGTACACTTCAATTTTCTTAAAATAATAATAAGAAAATAGCGAATACAATATGATTTGTAAGAAAAAAAAAGTGTACGAACAATGTACAAAATATATCTAAATCTATAACCTAATAATAATATATCTAAAGAGAATTGAAACTATGGTCACATTAATTATCATATTTGTCAACTATCCAAATATATAAACATTAAGAAGAATTAATTGAAATAGGAATTTTGATAACATAAATAACAAAATTGATGTTGTAAAATTAATAAATTAGCTCTTATCTATTTAAAGTTAAACTATTAAAAGTTTTTAAAAATTAATATTTCCATTTATTTAGAAAATATCATGGAAACATTAAATTAATGTATGCATTCTATAAATGAATACAATAAACAGGGAAACATTTAGAGAAAAAATTAATCATAAGCAAAAATATTGAATTATTTAAAGTTAAACATAAGCAAAAATAAAGTTAAACATAAGCAAAAATATGGAAATATTGAACTATTTAAATATTGAATTATGTTTAATCTATTCATTTTATACATCAACATCAATTCAATGTTTTCATGATATTCTCTACATTAATGAAACGTTAATTTAGAATTACATGGGATAAGTACAAATGAATAATAACAATTATAATTATATATAACAGAAGAAGAAAATGTAACCATAATAATTCTAAGTTAAAAATAATTTCAATTTATACATGGGTTGATCAAG
Organism: Leavenworthia alabamica; assembly: GCA_000411055.1. Lineage (NCBI taxonomy): Eukaryota > Viridiplantae > Streptophyta > Magnoliopsida > Brassicales > Brassicaceae > Leavenworthia > Leavenworthia alabamica. The sequence goes on from KE157695.1 coordinate 144,642, forward strand.
TTTCTAAGTAAATTTATTAATTCAAATATATCAGATTTGATTAAAATTTTTTTTTCAAATTCTAATCTTCATAAACATATATACTTGGTGCAAAGTGAGCTTGCAAATTAATTAAAATTCTTATTTATCTTTTAATTTTGAATAAATATATATATTAAAATAAATACATACTTTTAAAAACTGACAAAAAAATATATATATACCTGAATAAACTCTGTATAGACACATATCCTTAATGTTATATCAACTGCTTCGCATAGTGTGCTAGTAGTAAATTATAACAAATATATGATAACATTTTTAGTTTAGTTAATTGATTAAACGTTATAAATAATATAAATCAAATTAATTTTACATTTTTACAATAAGGAACCTCATAAATCCCTGCATGAGGGTCTCCCAAGGATATATAATTTAAAATTGGAGGTCTATGACAGAATTCAATCAATCCCCTTGCCACCATATTTCCCTATATATATATATTCATCAATCTATCATATAATTTCAAAAATAAATATATTATTGTTTATATTTTATTAATTACATGAGATTTTGCTATTATATTATAACCATGTTTTAACTCTTCCATTTTTCTAAATGTATCACATGCAATCTCCACTTGCTTTCCTAATGGTACCAGAATGGAATCACTAATTCCATTTTCAATCTCCATGTAAATATAATAATTTGTTAGTATAATTACATAAAACATTTTAACTACAAAAAATTAGATAATTATAACTTACATGCAAAACCCTTTTGTGTTAGACAATTTAGTGATTTGCTTTGTGAAATTTGCATCTTGTGTTATACCGTGACAATCTCGTGCAATTCCATGGATCACTATGAAAATAACTAATAGAATAAACTCAACTATGATTAGAAAAAAACTATTACTAAAATAAAATATTTCATTGAAAACATGTTTAGTGATTTATTTTTTTTTATGCTTTTTGGATTTGTTAACCATCACTATATAAATAAAGAGTATTTATAAAGAGAGTAGATTATAGAGTAGTAAGTGGTTTTTGTTTGTAACTTGAATTGAAAATTGAAACTATATTCACATTAATTATCCTATTTGTCAACTATCCAAATATGTAAACACTAAAGATAAGTTATAACTATTATTAACCTAAAATTAAAAGTGTGACCACCATTCAAATTAATATAAAATTATTTTTCTTTAAGGATACAATTTTTTCTTTGAATGTTTCCATGTTTAATGTATTCATTTATATACTGCAACACGTATTCAATGTTTTCATGATATTCTCTATAGTATAAAAAAATAGAAAATTTACAATTGTCAATATATAAAAATAAGTTAAAACTGATAATGAGAAAATATAAAACTTACAATTTACAACACAAAAAATAATAAACTAAGTGAAGTTCATTGGTTAGATGATTTTTAAAGAGTTAAAATTCTATGTTATTTATTTATGAGTTCTAAAAACTCTTTTAAAATAGAAAAGCATAAGAAAAATAAAAAAAATTTACAATTTACAATTGTCAACTCATATAAATAACTTAAATTTATTAGTAGAAAAAATTAAGTAAATTTATAATTTTCAATTCAAAAAAAATAAGTTAAAGTTATTAGTACCAAAAAAAAATCTGAATTTTAGTTTTCAATTATTTATATGATGTAAAAAAAAAGTTACATAAAAATATAAAATTCAAATTTTTAAAAATATTATTTGTACCTATAACTAAATTATTTTTAACTTAAAATTACACACAAATCAAACAATATATTTTATATTCATCAAATATCAAAAGAATTTATAAATCAGTTTCAGGATATTGGTTTTTCTTTAGGAGATCTTACTGGAGCAATACTGAACATGAGCTAAAATTATTTACCATGAAATAAAATTGTTAATAGCGTTAGAGGAAAAAAAAAATTTGTTATAAACATATATAACTAAAATTATTTAATAATGGTAAATATTTATATTATTTTAAAATGTTTTGACAAAATTATAGAGGTATATTAAAAATAAAGAAATAAAAAATCTAAGACTAACTACCAAAAGTCCAATAAAATTAAACAAACCTAATTAAATTAGCATAACTTTTAAATATTGTTTAATACAAATATTAATTATCCTATTTGTCAACTATCCAAATATGTAAACATTAAGGAGAATTAATTGAAAAACAACTAAAATATAAATTCTAATGAGATAAATAACAAAATTGTTGTTGTAAAATTAATAAATTAGCTCCTATCCATGAAAACTAAAACTATTAAAAATTGTTAGAAATTAATATTTCCATTGATTTAGAAAATATCATGGAAACATTTATATGATGTTTTTGGAAATAAACATTCTAATCTTCATAAACATATATATGATGATCTATTTATTTTTTGGAAATTAGATTTTTTTTTAAATTTTAATCTTCATAAACATATATCACGTTTTATATATATTTTTTGGAAAGTAAGCAAAATTTATTTAATAACTACTCTATAACCAACAAATCTTCTAAACATCATATTTTAGTAAATAAAAATTAAAATATAAATTATTTCTATATTTATCGAATTTAGTTTCAAATATAAATTTATGATTAGTGAAAATGTAAATATTATGAAATTTCATGCACGGACTAAAAAAATTCCATACAAAAATATAAAGAAAAAAATATTTAAAATATTTTTAAAACTGTTTTTCTTTTTTGTAAATTCATCTGCTTCTTCACAGCGATCTTCGTTGACAATAGTCAACTTTTAAACTTACGTACAGTTACGCACGATGTAGACGGCGGCGCTCCTTCGTCTCTAAAGCTAAAACCGCCTTCAATTCCGCCGCAGCTAAAGCTGAGCGCGTCTTCACTGATTTCAAATCTGATCGAGGTAATCTCCGTTGCTTACGCTTCAATTTGACTTGACTTTATTTATTTATTTATTTTCATTTACTAAAATTTGACTGATGATTAGAAGCTTATTGCTCGACCTCTGATTTTTATCATTTTTTCTCTTTTTAAAATCTTTTTTTTCGTTTCGTTTAATTCAAATTCTATTTTGAGTTCTTCTCTCTTGTCAAATTCAAATCGTTTCTTTCTGGAGTCAAAAATGCAAATCTATTTCTGGTGATGTTTATTTGATTTTTTTGGAAATTGGAATTGTTGAAGAAGAGGAGAAGGAATCAGCCAGGACTGAGATTGAACTTAAGGTAGGTTCATTGCACATAAGACATATATCAAAATTAATTTTTGGGAATTAGAATTTTATATTCTATTTATTCAGAAAAAATGAAATAAAAAAATATGAATTTGACTTAATAGAAAAAATGCAGAATTGTTTTTGTTTCTTTGAATGATGAGAAATAGAAACAATTTACGTGAACCATTTTAGATACTGTTAAAAGAGTTATGTGAGTATTATCTATAAGTACATTTCTTAGTTTTTATACTAATTTGAAATGTTATGAACAAGAGGAGAGAATGAAGTGAAGCATCAAGGTTGGAGAACTTCACATATTAAGAAAAAGCAAGAGTGGCAGAATAAACTGAGAAACTTAAGAATTGGGAGGAAAGAAGTTGAAGACCAAGATACAGTTGAGGATTTAACTATGACTTGCCCTTTCTATGACACGAATTATTACATTCTTAAAACAAAGCAAGAGCAAGAAGCCAAGGTATCAATGTTTTCCACCTTTTGTATTGCTGCTACTGGCATTGTCAAAGCTTGATCTTTGCTTCTCTGTGTTGAGTGATTGATTATATTTTCTCTTAATGCTATATTTTAGGCATCTGATGTCGCCTGTTTGGTAGAATCTCTAAATGCCATTGATGATAATAGCATTCCTCTGGCATCCATTGTGAAGCAACTGGCTGTAGCAATCGAGTGAGTCTTGATACATAAGTTTTAACACATGTTTGAATATGTCATAATCCATGAGGTTAAAGGATATGTGTTCATCTATTTATGTATTCTCTGGCTAAAACATTTTGCAATGTTCTGTTTTGCTTTCTCAGTGTCACTTTATGCCTTTGTTTTTTCAGAGCGGGAAAAAAGGCTAAGACTGTGAAAGACTTTGTTGCATCGTCTGGAAGTTCATCACCAGTGAAGGAGAGAGGGGGCTTGAGCCTCTCTGCTGTGAAATCGCTGGTTCTTGGTGAAAAAGAGGATAAGCTTAGTTTTAGTTCAGGAGATGAGGAAAAACTTGTTTCTCTAATAAATGCCTTGTTTAATGTTGGTATGTTTGGCTTAATAATTTTTTCTTTCATCAAACTATTTCCAGTTACAACTATTTGTCTTCCTACTGTTTTGTAATTTTGGCAAATTATTTACAGATAGTGGCTTCCTCGGCAGAAAGATTGTCTCTGATTTGGGGTCTCCTACAAATAGAGCATCTTTCACAAAAGATCTTAAAGCTGCTCCCCCTAATAGCTTTGTTGTTAAGCTAGCTGAAGTAATTGGAAGTTTTACAACACCAAGGAGGATGGCTTTGTTCTGGTGCAGGGTGGTTGATGAAGTAAGTAATGTCCTTCCCCACTTTTCTAGTGTGATTCACATTTGAATTAAGATTAGTAGATAGTTCACTCTTTTGGTGAGTGTCCTTTGATAAGTCACTACAACAATATAAGACGTATTGTAGCTCTTTTGATCATTTATCTCAAATAATCTACATATGCAGTTGAGGAGATTTTGGAGTGAAGGGAAACACATACCATGGATACCTGTGGATGATATTCCCGATTTGAAAAGTTGTCTACTGCACCAATGGTTACAGCTTATAAACTGCTGTCTTGCAAGGAAAGCACGCTGCTTAGCTGCTTCAGAAGCATTAGATGAGGTAATGAGGCAAGCCAGTTCTGCCAATGAAGAGTCAGACGTTTCAGAAGCAAAGGGTTCTCTTTTGTATGCTAAAATTAACTCTGGGGAACTCATACTCCGCCTGGGCGTTTATCACCCAGTTGATAACTTAACAATGTTGGAAACTGGTGAACCTGTGTATGCCCCAATAACACAGGTTCATAATTTCCTTCATAGTTGATACAACAATAGCTACCTTGTCCATCTCCTAAGTCCCAGTGTTTATATCCTTGTAGGAAGGTCCTCTGTTGACAGAAGATCTTATTAGAGAAACTGAGGAATTAGTACTTCGTACAGGGAGGTCAGTGCGATCATTTATTTGTTGTAGTTTGATATGAAATTTTATATGCCACAGCAAAAAATTTCATATGGGTTGTGAAAGTGAATCAATCTTCTACTATACTCTTGAGTTGGTAATTAAAAGACCATGACCACTGTGTTAGATGAAAAACACTAGACTTGTTGTCTGGCTTAATAATATGTTATCTTAAGATTGTTGTCTTTCTTATGGTTTCAGCATGGGAGCTGGATGTTCTCAACTCTTGTCTGACATGCAGGCTTTCAAGGTGATAATCTTAGTGATGTTTGGAGTATAAGCACTGCACTCATATATGAAATTGATTTTGATCTATACCTCTATTAGGCAGCAAATCCTGGCTGTATTTTGGAAGATTTTGTGAGATGGCACTCTCCACCAGACTGGACTGAAAATGATAACTCATCTGGTGATGACTCTCCACCACCTCGAGGTCAATTAAGTACTCGGATGCAGAAAGAAGGTGCTTCCTTTTTTGTGTATATTTGTATTTCTCTCTATGGTTAAAAACCATAATTGTCATAGTCATGTTCTCAACTGGTCTCCCCAACATGTTTTTATAGGTAACTTATGGCGTGAGCTGTGGGAAACAGCGAAACCACTGCCTGCTGTTAAACAAGCACCTCTATTTGATGAAGATTTAGCTGTGTAAGTTTCAATAGCATTTCATCTTAAACATAGTGATATCTGTGTTTGATCACTCATGAAGATCTCATTCGTGGTTCATTAAACTTTTTACAGGGAAGGAATCTTGATTTCTTTGGAAGACATTCCAGCTGTTGAACTTTTCGAGCAGCTTTTTGTTTCGCTAGTAAGTTTTTATCATCAGCACTCAGTTATAAACTGCAGTATGTAAACACTCATGATCCTAAAGTCATGAACTAGGTTCTTTGATCTACAGGAAATTGAAAAACTATAATCTCATATTTCACTTGCGTTATGTTAAACGAATGTTGTTGATTACAGAGTTAGCATTTTGACGATTGGATTGGTTGTAATTTTCAGGTTTCCCTGGGATTTGTGATGCTGGAACCAGTATTAGCCACAAAAGATGACTTGTCAAAGCTATTCTTCGAATGCAAGGATTATGTAGTTGCTACTTGTCAGGGAGATGCATGGATCGATAAGCTTGATGATCTCTGCCAGGTAAACTTACTTGAGCTGCACAGATTCAAATACGTTTTGGAAAACTCAAAACTATGACGCATCTATCACTTTAATAGAGTTAAAAATGTTTTATCAAATGATAAAGTAAGGACATGTGGATATGAACATCATGATCACTAATATTACATTCTAATTTGGTTTGGTTTTTGTGTTTTGTGGGTCTTTATAGGTCTACGAGACTGTAGAAACAATGCTATTACGTCCAGAAGAAGTATTGAAATCAATGAAACAAACAGAGGACTCATCATCAAATGGTAGCGAAACTAAACGCAGGTTTAAACGGCTTCGTTTCATCTTTCGTGTTAGTAAAGAACGAAACCGTACAAGAGGTCCTTCAGAAACTGAACAGAAAAGTACTGAACCTAGCCCGAGACAATCCTTCTCTAGTCTTTTTGATGGCAAGTCGTCTCTGTTTGCAAAGAAACCTCCTAAACCTGAAAATGTGACACTTGTCTGAATTCTTTATTATTTGATTTTTTGAGTCATGTCTTTGTTTGTTTTAGGTTCTTAAGTTGATTCATTTAGTTGGTAACTGTAAATTTATATCATTTAAAACTATTCTCAAGGGAAAATAGATTTAATGAATTGGAAATGAATAAGTTGTAAAGCATCCAAGTTTTCAATAAACAGTTTTGTTTGCATAATATTCAATGTTTAAAAATTTCCATATATATTTATTTTACACAATAAAAAGGGAAACTGACACGTGTACAATCCTTAGAATTTGCCATATTCTCGTGCTTGAATAATTTCTGCGAACCCTAACTTTCTCATCGGCGCTCAAGTTTCTCCCAAGCTTTTCGGTTAGATTTCAATCTCTTCGTTCTTGTTGAAAATTATGAACAGAAAATTTACGAAATCTAAGATAATTTTGATTTGAAAGTTTGATTGAAGGCTATATATATAGTAGGATTTGGGTTTTTAATTTCTGATAATCTCTATTTTTTTTCCATTTGCTTGATGATTATGATTACAAGTGTTGAATCTCACTGACATCTATTAATGGCGATACAGAGATGTTGCGTGCTGTTATTAGAAGAGGTAGAAGCTCTTCTGCTTCGGTAAGTGTTTAGATTCTCGTTTTGATTAGATTTTTCCGATTTGATAGTTTTGATAAACTCGATCTCTCTCTCTTGTTCAGGGATTGGGAAAATCGCTGCAGTGTTCTCGTGTTACAGCAGCATCTGCTCAAAGCGTTTATTCTGTTTCAGCAAAGGAGGTAACGTTTTATCCATGATTCGTGACTATTTTAGCTGATTCATCTCTTTTCATTGAAAGTTTCTTTGATGAGTTGTAGATTTGTTATATTCTTTTATGTTTATTATTTTCATGAACAAGTAATTTTGAGTTTTATTTGAATTGTGTATAGACTTTGGTGCCTCGTGGAAGCAGTGCTCGTAGCTTCCATCACCGTTCTTGTTCAGGTTATTATTACTATTACAATCTTGATTTTGTGATTTTTTTTTCTTGGCTTGTTCAGGCTCTTTAACTTGACAATGTCTATTTTTTATTTCCTTTCTTTGCAGAGTGTTCAGACTGCTCAAGGTTAGGAAGGTTTAGTTTTTTTTGGTCATGTGTAGGCTTATAAGACTCAAATCTTTCACATTTTTCATTGAAAAAATTGTATTCATGCGTGTAGGATTGTTTTAAGTGGTTACCAAAGCACAGCCTTGCATAAATGGGTCAGACATTTCTCCTCTGATAGTGGTATGATTCATTGATTCCTCTAGCTGAATATGTTCCTTTATTTTAATATGTTCTCTATTCCGAGTTATTACTTTGGTTTCCATGTTTTGGAACCTAAGCTTAGTCAAATGACCTTAATAAGTGCACCACCATTATTTGGGATTGGTGATGCATCTCAGGCTCTCAGCTCATATGCAATATTCATTTCATTTCTCATTAAAATTCTTATGAACCAGTGGCTTAATTGGGTTTTACTCTCTACTGTTTCTGTAACATCTATTTCTAGGCTTTTTGACATATTTGTATTTGTAATTAAAGGAGATGCCGTGGAAGCTGTTGTGCCTCACATGGGTGAATCAATCACTGATGGAACCCTAGCCACCTTTCTAAAGAGTATGTTTTTCTTGGCATTACCTTCTTGTCTTTTCTTTCTGGTGCATGTTATGTATCTAATATCTCTGTTAGTGCAGAACCTGGTGATAGAGTAGAGGCTGATGAGCCTATTGCACAAATTGAAACTGATAAGGTATCGAACAATTACGTGATTTGTTATCTCCAGATTTCTTTTTTCCAATAGATGTTTGGCATGTTTCTTGTGCAGCTTTTCTAATACTTGTGTTTGATTCATCCATGTGCTGTAGGTAACAATAGATATTGCTAGCCCAGCAAGTGGTGTGATCCAAGAGGTAAAGCATTTGTCTGGTTTTTTGTTCCTCTTGTTCTTCTCCTGTGTTCCTATGCCTAATTACTCTTTCCTTTATGCAGTTTCTAGTGAAGGAAGGAGATACTGTAGAGCCGGGAAACAAGGTAGCTATTATTTCAAAGTCTGCGGATGCTGCGCCACATGTTGCACCCTCAGAAAAGATAGCTGAGGAACCTGCTCCCAAGCCTTCTCCCCCTGCTGAGAAACCCAAAGTTGAAAGTACTAAAGCTTCAGAGAAACCCAAGACACCATCATCACCACCACCACTGCCTAAACAGTCAGCTAAAGAACCACAGCTTCCTCCTAAGGATAGGGAACGACGGGTATGGAACTTTTATCTTTTAGTCTTTTACTTACGTAATGTTTGAATTGTTTTCCCTATTAAAGGGAAAGGTTTGTTTTTTATATGATTTGATGATATGGCATCTAACAACATTGCAGGTTCCTATGACAAGACTTCGCAAACGGGTGGCAACTAGGTTGAAGGACTCTCAAAACACTTTTGCGTTGCTGACAACTTTCAATGAAGTTGATATGTGAGTTGCATTGTTTTGCAGTTCTCTTACTGCACTATTTATTACCCAACTATCTTAATTCACCATCAAAATTTTCCTTTATCGTGTAGGACTAATCTGATGAAGCTCCGATCTCAGTACAAGGATGCATTTTTTGAAAAACATGGAGTGAAATTAGGGCTTATGTCTGGTTTCATTAAAGTATGCTTGAAAACTTAAAATCTCCTGAACTAATTAAACATATCAGAACTCAGCCAATAAAGTGATATCGTCTTTAACTATCATTTCAGGCTGCTGTTAGTGCCCTCCAGCACCAACCAGTAGTAAATGCAGTTATCGACGGAGACGATATCATTTACAGAGACTATGTAGATATCAGTATCGCTGTTGGTACCTCTAAGGTTTGTCTCCACAATTCTCATGATAACGAGATCCAAACATTGAGTATATAATATCATCTTGATCTTTTCGGTTAGTATCTTGATTGATTCATCTTCTTATCTGTGTATTGTATATCCCCAGGGTCTTGTAGTTCCAGTAATAAGAGATGCTGACACAATGAACTTTGCTGAGATAGAAAAAACTATAAACGGTCTTGCAAAGAAAGCTAATGAAGGAACCATATCAATAGACGAAATGGCAGGAGGATCATTCACAATATCAAATGGTGGTGTATATGGAAGTCTCATAAGCACTCCAATCATCAACCCTCCTCAGGTTTGACTCGATCCAATCCTCACAATACTAAAAAACCAAACTAAAGAACATTTTTTATTCCACATACTAATGTAAAAAGTTATGACATATGTATATAGTCTGCTATACTTGGAATGCATTCGATAGTGCAACGTCCAATGGTTGTGGGAGGAAGTGTAGTAGCAAGGCCAATGATGTATGTTGCATTGACTTATGATCATAGGCTAATTGATGGAAGAGAGGCTGTGTATTTCTTGCGTCGTATTAAGGATGTTGTGGAAGATCCTCAGAGACTTCTTCTCGACATATGAATGAGACATAAGAGAGATCACTTACGTTTCTGTTTCCGTTCAGGTAAACCAAACATTACTGATATTGCACTCTCCAAAATGATGCTTTGGAAACAAAAACCAAACTTTTTTTTTTGGAGTTTCATAAATAGTTCCAAGAGATTTAGCCGAGGTAAAGCATCGGTGTATTGAGTTTTTGTTATTTATTTATTGAACAAAAGATTACAATTTTAACTTAAAATAATGCCACTGATTTTTATTGGGTGGTTAACTGATTTTTTTCATATCCATAAAGTTTTGCACTATCAAATTAAATCATTTCATATAAATTTAACTGTACGTTAATACAAATCTGGATGGTTCAGTTCATCATTTAGTTATTTAACACTCCCACCGGAAAATGTATTCCATCAAGAGATTATACATCAATTCATCATTTTGGAACAGAGCAATCGAAACAGAGGATATAGAAAACAGAAGAGACAGATAAACAAGTTGTAGAGAGAAACAGAGATCTCAGATATTTCAAATATTAAAATCAAAAACTTATGATGGGATTTAAATAACACACTCACATGAACTATATGTGTATATGATTTTGGGATGTAGTTTTTGTTGTCTTAATTCAAAGTCTCAACTCTTGCCCGATGTCTCCCACATCTCAAAAGACTTGTGTTTCACCCTTTTTATAGCGGCCAAAAAAGTTTCGTTAGGTTTTTATTGAGTTGTTTTGTAAATATTTCCGACTTTAACATATGACGACAAGCTATAGCCAAACTAGGTCAATCTTGTTGAAACTTAATTCAAATTTACAAATTTTTCTAACATTTATGAAACAAGTTAACTAGTGTGTGACATTTAAAATTGTTAGCGTAAAAAGAAGTATTCGCGTGGCTTATAATAATAAGTTGATGCAACAGAAAGATATCGTAGATAAATAATAGCTTATCGTATAGGTCAATAGCTCACAATAGGCACAACAAAGGAATGATGTTGACTTTTGTGACGTAACGTTTAATTAATAATTGGAACAAAATGCGTTGACTTCTCTCTACAGCTTTCTTGCACTATAAACAAACACTACATACTGAATCTAACATTTGTCTAGGTTCTTAACCGGTTAGATAGACCGGTTTATTCAAGATTTTTCTCACATTTACGGTTTACCATATCAATCACATGAAAACTATTATTTTCTAAGTTCTTTTTTTGGTTAAGATTATTTTCCAAGTTTTGACTCTTCGTTTTTTCTAATTTATTGTTGCAAATTCAATGTAAAAGTGCATTTCATTATATATAATCATGGTTGAATATTTTAATTAAAGTTAAAGCAAGTGTCTATTAGAGGATACGTAACTTCAATTTTCTTAATTCAAAAATATAAATCAATGGTTCATTTCATGTGGTTTCCACGACAAATGAAGCCATGAAGTGAATTCTAATTAACATGGAATAAAATTAAGAATAAAACTAAAATAAATTCAAATGTATATATACTCCTTTGCTTTTCCATGCATGTCGCCTGAATCGTCTCAGACCGGCCCATGAGAGACCCCATGAGCAAGTCACCTTCTAGTTTCTATTGTAAACCTAAGCAAATAAGCATGTGCATATACATGCACATAAAATATAGTAAAATAATATATATACAACATGCCCATATGCCTAAACCCTAAGTCAACTCGTCTTGTTCACAACTATATATAAACCCTAAGTCCACCATCTCCCAAATTCTTCACAACTCAACCTATCTTTTCCTCTCACACTCTCTCTCTCGACAACAATCACAACCAATAAAATAAGGAGAAAGAGACAAATTAAAACAAAGGAATTGAAGAAGACAAAAGCTCTCTTGCACTAACTCAAAAACACACTCATAGATCAAGAGAAAATGACTCAGTTCATGAAGCTACTCGTTACACTTACTATAACAACCGCACTCACAATCACCATCATCACCACCACCAGAACCACCACGACCACGACCACGACAACAACATTTGCTCTAGAAGACTCTTACAAGGACCTTACACAGCTAAGAGCGGTAAAGATCATGAGACCGAGTCGGTTCTTGGCTGAAAAAGTCAACAATGGTCAAGGACCAAAAGCACGTAACCCAAACGCAGCTGATCATTGCAATAAGGACAACGAAATCTGTAGCAGCAGTTATTACAGCACAGGAGTAAACGCTACAATGGCTTGTTGTAACAACAAGTGTATGGATTTATCAACCGATGCAAAAAACTGTGGTGCATGCAAGAACAAATGCAAGTTCGGACAAATGTGTTGTCGTGGTGAGTGTGTTTACGTGGCTTATGATAAACGCCATTGTGGCCAGTGTAACCATCGGTGTAATCGCGGCGAGTTCTGCGTCTATGGTCTCTGTAACTACGCTTGAGTGAATCATTCATTCACTTACTTATATTTATACGGATGCTTTATTTACGTGGACCCTAATTAATTAATTAATTACTTATTAATTAAGATATTTTGTGTATTTTTGGATTCCCATAATACATTATTGAGGGGTATATAAAAAGAGATTATTTTTAATTCTATTTATAATAGTGTCTACGAATAAAATGGAATATCCTCATTCCAACATTGCTAATGTTTTTATTAAGGTTTTATAAGAGTGTATAAAACTATAAATGCACTCAAATATAATATCATAAATAATGTTTTATAATACATAAAATAAAATCTCTTTCCTCATAGCTGATCTGCATATTTACTAGCGAACAGAGTTAAGTTCCAAATGGAATAAATAGAACATTATAAAGTTAGAGTAATATTTTTAATTCATTAATTTCTTAAATATATATACATAATAGTATATTGCTTCTTTTGTAATGAATATATTAGGTATTTTTAAATAACAATTTTTAATTTGATAAATCCCATTATATTTTCCAATTTGTTTCATATTATTTACGAACCCTCTGGATGAGAAAGAAGCTGTCGTGACCTTTGTATTGTCCCCCTCGATCATTTTCTCTGCCATCGCCGGAGGCCCNTAAGCTTTTAGCTTTACTTGCGTAAGTGCCTCTTTACTCTCTCTCTCTCTCTCTATATATATATATATATATAAAATTATATGTATACATTTGTTCGTCGTCTTCCTATTACTGATCTGGCCTGAACTTTTGCGTTTCATTCTTTAGATGTTTTCAATAACAAAAAAAAAAGATATTTTCTTTTTAGCCCGTTTCGATTTTAACTCATCTCGATTACAAAGAGGAAATCAAATTCTGTTTCTTATGGGTTTAAAGCCATGGAAGTTGTGTATTGCTTATTGAGTAAAGACATGCCTGTAAGGTGTTCGATAAAATGCCAATTAGAAATCAGCAGTTTATAGCAGATAAAAATTGGAAGAAGAAGTATTGGATCCTCGGGAAGCCAAAGTTTGTAAACTAGATCATGATTGAGCTGAATAGCTTGTGATACAAAAGATTACTCTTTGCTAACACAAATTTATGTCTCGTTTACGTATATTGCCTGGTTTATACATCTTTGATAAGCCTCAACTAAGGAAGCAATTGTTTTTTATTTATTTGTAGAGTTGTTTGAACAATGAAGAAAGGATTGCACCCACAGATGCAATGGATCTCTTATGTAACACAAAGTGGTAGATTGATGCATGTAATGATGACAAGAATCCATCATGTTGGTAAAGTTTATCACTTTGGAGCTAAGCGTCAAATGGCTCAAAGCATTGGTCAAATTGCCAAATTCAAGCGTAGGTTTAACGAGCAAGAGGCAGAATCACCAGCTCAAGAGAATAACAATGACAATCAGAAGCTGTAGACTTTTCATTTTACTCAAGGCAACTATGAACCTTGCTTTTGCTTCTCAGGATTGATTTTCATAGTTTTTGAGTCTTGTACTCTTGTTGGCCCTGAAGGTCACATTGAAGATTGAATAATTCTCTTTGTTTCATATGATTGAATCAAACAAGTACAAGGTACTATAACATCTAAAACTCACACTGATTCAGACAGTTTCAACATGGGTGTGATAATGATGATACATGACATAACTAATATGTTTCTAGTTCGAACGAGCTATTGATTTTTACCAATCTGGTGCAACTAGTAGGTGGGGAAGTTGGGGTTGACATCGGCTGCCCAAGCTTCAAGTCCTCCAATAATGTCCTTGGCTGAACTGAAACCCGAATCACGAAGATATTGAACAGCTCTCTGTGAATCATTCCCACGTCTACAAACAACGTAAAGGCTAGGCTTTGTGCAAGATCCGGTGTTAACATGACCATTTTCCTTTTCTTTAAGAGCTGAAGTAAGCTCATTTAACCGAGCCTCTAAGTTTGCAAGAGGGATGTTGAGTGAATCAGGGAGAGAGACAATCTTATAGTGATGAGAAGGTCGAACATCAAGAAGAACATGGTGTTCCTTCTTGTCGAGGATTTCTTTGAACTCTTTGCTGCTAATTCTTGATTCTGCAGGAAGCATGTTCAATGGACCCTGTGATCAAACCGATGCAGGTCGAGATTATACATGAGACTGTAGCTGAAAACAGCTATAGGTTTCGAGATGAGGGAAAAAACTGAGAATAATACCGCAAACAAAGGAAACTGAGTGAAGTCCTCATAGTCAAAATCTTTGAATTTTTGCTTGTTGAAAGATGAACCGTCTCCACAAACTGTGCACTGGGATGACCTGCCTCTGATCTTGACCTGTGTAAACACAACTCAATAAGTTAATGCCGCTATAAACCCAATTAAGTGTAATGATGAACAAAAAGGAAACTAGTAAAACTTTACAATGCGGATCCTTGCTGATAAAGCATCAAAAAGAAGCATCCGTTCAGAAAGTGGCTCGCCCACCATGCTGGCGAGTTTAATTGTCTCTAGTGCTTGTAGACAACCAATAACACCCGGAACTGAGAAAATATAAAGTGTAAATGATCCTTTAAGATGAAGTAATTGGTAGAGTTTTGCTTGAGGTAGAACAAAAAATGTCCGTTCATGTACCTACTCCAAGAACTCCACTATCAGAACATCTTTGGCAAGCTGTGGTAGGTGGAGGAGTGGGAAAAAGACATCGGTAGCACGGGCCTCCTTTGTGATTATAGACAGTAAGCTTGAATACATAAATAAAAAATAACAGTTAAGTGTTTAATCTGTGGCTTAACATCTATAAGGAGTTAACCAGAGTAATGTTGATTATCATATCACATACATGCCCGTCCATCCCAAGCGCAGCACCAGACACCAAAGGCTGTATACAAAATGCAAAAGGCTCAGTCAATAGCGTCTTCCATAAAACTGACTACGGATAAGCATGGGCATCATTATGGCTGGTAGTTTCCACTTGAAGTACTTAGGTATCACCATCATATACGATATATATACAAAGAGTTCAGAAGATTATTCACCTTTCCTAACAGGACACAACAATCGCTGATCATGTAACGGCTTGGAGGATTATCAGTCGCATCTACTATGATATCATATCTAAATTTTACTTTGAGGAGACGACTAGAGATACATAAAACTTGAGACTACTGACAACCTATAACAATGTAACATATCTAAGGATACTGGCTGAGGATTTCCAAAGCATTGGATGTGCGAAGAGCTTCCACATATTCATCAATTTTGATTGTCGAATTGATTCTGCAAAAAAAAAAAAAAAAA
>KE157695.1:160527-184232 GCA_000411055.1 Leavenworthia alabamica
TTTGCTCGAATGCAGCATGAGAGTTTGAATTACGAGCGACAAGCAGCAGCAGCAGATTTCACTTTGGGATGGCTGATAAATGCTTCTGTGTGAATAATCTGGATAATTAACAAATCATAAGAGATAGAAATCAGCCAAAGGTATTATTATTCGTTCAGCTCCCACCTCGTATCAGACCCGGAAAAAAGAAAGAATTGCCACAGTACAATTCCAAGTCCTTACCTGCCTATGCATATTGTTGAGCTCTACCACATCATGATCAATAATACCCAGCCTACCTAAAAAAGTATAATCAAAGAGATGACTAGAACATCATAATAAAGGGAGAACCAATAGTTTCTGAAGAAAGAAAGGTATATAGGGACTACAACATTGATATATGTAAATAAATTTGAGGTAAGAGTCAGAGACCATACCAACACCACAAGCTGCAAGATACAATAAGGCAGGTGAACCCAGTCCTCCAGCTCCAATGACTAATACCGAAGATTTCAAGAGATTTGATTGCCCTAAAATCAAACACAAACATAACAGATGTTGAAGGATCAATCTCGAAAAAACATTAGGCCGAACTAAACATGTAAGCCATAATATCAAACAAATGCAGATATCAACAGAGCAAAAATACAAAGCATATCAGATTTTTCTTCCTTAGTCCTTTCAGATCACAAACACAACACACTTTTTTTCTTAAAACTAAGCTTCAGAGTAGATATGGTAACAAGTGGAGTCAGATTTCTCATAAATTCTTTATAAACACTAGAATGATATGAGCATCATCATAAAGCATCAGTAAAATTTTAACCTTAAAATCCCTAAATTTCACAAACAGTTATAAAATCAATCAAGTGAAAACAAAAGAAACTGAATACAAAGTTATCACCTTTAAGGTCCATCATCACTACCACCTAGAGAAATGACTCCATATAGCTCAGAACTATCCATATTTAATAAAATTATCTTCCTATTTTTCCAAGTTTAGATTCATTTAATTCAAACGTAATAAGAGTTTGCGGATTTGAGTAAAGTACCTTGAACAGCAAACGAAGGAAGTAACAGTTGGCGACTGTAACGGTATATCTGATCCGGAGACAACCCGTGTTCAAGCACCGGCGCTGTTGGATAAGAGTAACCGTTGGATACGGCGTTGCATCGTTCAACCTTGGCCGTATCCTGAAGTGTTGCTTCGAGGGTTGATATACGATGCTCTATTTCTGTCTTCCTGAGCTTTAGCTCTTCCAGTTCCAGGATGATTTCCGACGAACTTCCACCGTTCGCCTCCATCCCGGAATGCTAGAGAACCGATAGAGTAGAACCGTAGCTAGCTTAGAGGTTAAAGCAGTCAACATAGTCAAAATTACAAACAATTGGGCCCGGATCTAGTTATGGACTTTAGCAAAGAAAGATAAAAAAAAAGACAATGGGCCTATGTATCAGGATCCAGATCTTAACCCGGATTCATTGCTGGATTACCCGGTTTCAGTATTTGCGTCATTTCTAAGCTCACTAACTCTGTTTAAAAAACCTATCTCTCTCTCGCCGCCTTCCTCTCACACTCTCATTCGCATAGCTTCACTTTCGTCAATGGTAAAAATTTCTCTCTCTCGTCGCGTTGATCTTACTTTGCTTTCTATGGTTTACACTTTCTTCGATCTCGCGTTATCTGTTGATATTTTCTTCATCATTTTTTACTTAATTTTCAGGCTTTACCTAATCAGCAAACCGTCGATTACCCTAGCTTCAAGCTTGTCATCGTTGGTGATGGAGGCACAGGTGTCAATCTCATTGATTTATTCATTTTCAGAAACTCGATTTTTAGATCAAATTTGTTTCCGAGATAGTTCGTCTGCTTAGAGCTAGAATTTTGTTAGTTGATAATGATTAGAGTAATATAGATCTTGTAGTTCGATTCTGATTAAAAACAATACTTCTTTTTGATGTTACTTTTTTTCTTTGTTACTTAGAATATGTTTTGTATAAGTAATCTTGATCTTTCATAGATTCAATTCTGAGATAGTTTCAGTGGTTGGAATGCTTTTGGTTAAATTTTTGTGTGATGTGCATAGGGAAAACCACATTTGTAAAGAGACATCTTACTGGAGAGTTTGAAAAGAAGTATGAACGTAAGTATTCTCATAAGAACGCTGTTCATAGTTATTAACGAGTTCATTGATTCTGATGTTTTATATTTTGATTTTTTGGCAGCCACTATTGGTGTTGAGGTTCATCCTTTAGATTTCTTCACTAACTGTGGTAAGATCCGGTTTTACTGTTGGGATACTGCTGGACAAGAGAAATTTGGTGGTCTTAGGGATGGATACTAGTAAGTTTTCTCTTCTGAGAAGTCAAATTTTTATATAATGTCATACTAATCGCTTAGTACCTTGTTAATTTGTGTATAAATAATCTAGAATCATGTAGTGTCACACTGAAATTATTGTTGCAAAATAGTTTGTTTGATACAAAAAATATGTTTTTGTTTTGTTGCAGCATCCATGGACAATGTGCCATCATCATGTTTGATGTCACTGCACGATTGACATACAAGAATGTTCCAACATGGCACCGTGATCTTTGCAGGTGTTATGAACAAATACAGGAGATAGACTTTTGTTGTATGTTGTGGTAAAAAATTGCTAAATGAACTTCTTTTGTCAAAATTCTCATGGTTTTAGGGTCTGTGAGAACATCCCAATAGTGCTTTGTGGTAATAAAGTTGATGTGAAGAACAGGCAAGTGAAGGCCAAGCAAGTAACATTCCACAGGAAGAAGAATCTGCAGTATTACGAGATATCTGCTAAGAGCAACTACAATTTCGAGAAGCCATTCTTGTACCTTGCTAGAAAACTGGCTGGGTAAGCTACAACAAGTCAATATTAACCTTGATTGTTGTTATATTACTGTAAAGGTTGACAAAAGTTTCTTGGTTGTCTCAGGGATGCTAACCTTCACTTTGTGGAATCACCAGCCCTTGCTCCCCCAGAAGTCCAGATTGACATGGCTGCTCAGCAGCAGTAAGCTTTCTCTCTTTCTCAGCTATATTTATAAGTTTTGATATTGGAGTTTCAATTAAAGATTGTATATATTTTGTAGGCATGAGGCGGAGCTTGCAGCGGCAGCAAGTCAACCACTCCCTGATGACGATGATGACACCTTTGAGTAGGGTGAGATCCGCACTATGTGATCCCCCTTTCTCTGATTACCCTGCGCTAGGGCTTGTCTGAACTCTTTTTTTGTTTTCATGGTGTTGTTACTTTTCGAAATATTATGCCCTTTAAAAACCAGGTTTGTTTTTCCCGGATGAACCAGTGACTTTAGTAATATTCTATCTATCAAGGGTTTGACATGTCGATGTGAAAAGTGAAAGCCAGTTAATCACACATGAGTAATGGTTTACACGTAAATTTACGCATTGCTTCCTTCCTGGAGAGTAATTAAAAACACAAGTATGAACATGAAACATGAAGTCGATATCTTTGATTAGATTGCTCAGTTTGAATGAAGCTTTTTACCTTAGTTTGGTCTGAGTTCTGTCATGTTCATGTTCATGTTCAAGCCAACACAGTATCTCGCTGTCGCAGCCGGGACACTGTATCTCGATTATAGGGGAGAACGTAAGAATCAATACAATAAAGAACTAAAATTTTCGACAGATACGAATAAAAATATACAATAATTCAAAGTCAAAATATCAAAGTCAAATATCAAATACTGATTGATGAACTATATCAGATAGAATAATATTTGATTTCTCTATATTTGTCTCAAAACGCAGCGTTTAAAGGAAATCTAGCTCGAAAACGCGGCGGTTTAGTGAGATATCTGTTTATTAGTTTTAAAAACGCACCGTTTAAAGTGATAATTCTTGATTAGTTCAAAACGCACCGTTTTGAGAAGATATATATCTTATTTGTGGAGTGTTCTGGTTTTATCTAAAAGAAGTAGCTAAGAAGTGGCGCTGCTTCGTTAGCTCTCGAGAGAATAGAGTGTGAAAATGGAGCTCTGCGTTATCAGCACGACGACGTCGAAGGCGATTAAACCATTTCTTCCTTCCAATACACGCCGTGTTAGCTCTCGTCTCTTCCAATCAGATAGTGTTCTACAGTTTGGCCGGAGGTTGAAGAAACCAATTAGTCCATTGAAACTTTCTTATGTCTCTAACAAAATTGGATTTCTCGGAGATTCTATGTCTCATGGCAATGATTTCAGACGATTCGCTGCTTCTCCGGCGGTTGAAGCCGACGTAAAGGAAGACCGGCTTCCCGCTGATCTTATAGTCACCGAGACATTACAAGCGAATTCAAGTGTAAGAGAATATGAGTGACACTTGAGTCTAGTCTGAGAATTTAGAAATTTGATATATTGTTTTGATTTAGGTGAAACTGAGTGTTCAAGTTCCAGCAATTGTGTGTGAAGATTGTTACCAAAGAGTACTAACTGAGTTTATGAAACTCTCAAAGGTAATATATCAAGACAATAAACTTATCCATGTAATGCTTGATCTTGATTGTAAATTTACTTGATTTGATTCCAGTTCAGTGTAATATCATTGTTGTTTATATATAATTTAGGTACCTGGATTCCGTCCTAAATCGAGAGTTCCAGAGAATATTATTGTTGGTTTTGTTGGGAGGCAATACGTTTTGAGAGCAACTGTTGAATCTATCTTGAAGAGAACACTTCCTCATGCCATGGAGTCGGTAAAATTTTCTTATGTTTATATTAGTTTGATTAAGTCTTGTGATGTATTCGATGTTTGTTGTATTGGAACACTTTTCATATGAGATTTTTGGTTTTGTAGGTGACTGGAAGGGCTTTAAAAGACTCGATACAGATAGTAAGTAGCTTTCCCGAGATGGAGAAGGCTTATTCTACGGTCAAGACTCTTAGGTTTTTTGTTTCATCTTCACATATGCAAAAATATTAACACAGTTCAGTATTGCTGCTTGCTAACTAACTTTACATGTTTTTCTCTTGTTCCTCAGTTATGAGGTGGTTGTTGATGTTGTTCCTGAACTAAAATGGAATCCTGAGAATGGGTATAAAAATATGAAGATCGTTGTAGAATTAGGCGATGAAATAGATGCAAAAAAAGCTTGTGAAAGACAACTAAGGCAGAAATATAAGTCCCTTGGTGCGTTGAAGATTGTAACTGAACGAGGGTTACAGGTAAATGTTCTGCAACTAGCACGGTTCTCTTTCGTGTTCATTTGAAATAACCGAAGGTTGCTAAAAATGGTAAGTTAGAAATAGGATCTTGTTAAGATCAGCCACCATTATTAGAGTAAAGATGTAAGTTTTTTTTCTAATTTCTTTATAAATCTGACTGCATTAACTCGTAGTTAACTCTGTAAAGATGATATAGTTGTTTGAAATGTTTTTTCATTGTATCCTAAAACTGTGTAGGTGGGAGATCTTGCAGTCATTGATATATCTGCTACAACTATAGATGAGGATGGGACAACAGGCCAAGCGATTCCAGATGCTGAAAGCAAAGGTTTTAGAATTGTTTTATTTCAACAAAACCATATTGAAATCATCGTTTCCATTTGCAAATGACTGCTGAGATGTACTATACAGGTTTTCACTTTGACACTGAAGAAGGGAATAGATTACTTCCTGGATTCCTTGATTCAATCATAGGAATACAAGCAGGCGAATCAAAGTCATTCTCCCTTGTGTTTCCTGAATCATGGAAACAAGAAAACCTCCGTGGCCAACGAGCTCAGTTCACTGTGAGTTCTTTTTGCATATACCAAAGTAACCAGAGATGAAGAAACTAATTTGTCAGCTGACTGTGTCTGTTTTCTTTAGGTTGACTGCAAAGAACTGTTCTACAGAGATTTACCAACATTAGATGATTCACTTGCTGATAAATTGCTTCCTGGATCTACCACGCTGAAGGAGGTTATAAACACATTGATTTTGTTTTCAACAAGTTATACAAAAAATTTGTCTTCTCACTGTTAGTGAAACAAGTAAACAGGTTGAAGAAACTCTAATTAAAAGATGCCAAGAGATGGAGCAAGAAGCCAAAGAGCAAGCAACAGACAATGCCATCCTTGACCAGATTCGAAAGGTCTTTCATTATCATCTAATATCCATAGAACATTTAAAGCAATAACTTCATTAATCTATGTAATCGAAAACATCCGTTGTTTCTTCTTTTTTTCAGATGGTTGAAGTAGAGATTCCTCAATCTTTATTTGAAGAACAAGGAAGACAGTTTTATGGAGCTAGGCTTTTAGAGATTCAGGTAAGCGTTTTTCGACAACTGTTGTTGATCTCTATCTCTTACTCTCTTTTAGATCCTTAATGTTAATGGAACTGCAGGGAAACATGAAACTCACAGAAGAACAATTAGCTTCTCTTTCAAGTCAAAAAGCAGTAAATGAGTTCTTAGAAACACAAAGAGAGAGCATAACAAACATAATCAAACAAAATTTAGCTGTTGGAGATATCTTCAAGAGAGAAAACTTAGAGGTATTTTTACATGGTTAATAGTACTCTATTGTCTCAAGAGAAAGGAATTAACAAAACATTGTTGAATCTGTGAATGTAGTTCTCAACAGATGAACTTGTTAAAGAAGTAGAGAACTCTATCAAAGAATTCAAGAAACATAAACAAGAATACGATGAGGAGCGTGTGAAAGATCAGGTTAGTCCTCATTTGAATCTAATGACTTAATCATAATCTTGAGCTATATATATAACATAAATAAGAATACGATTAGGTACAAGAGATTTTAGAAGGAGCAAAAGTACTTGAATGGTTGAAAGAACGAGCTGAGATTCAATATATTACTCGTTGATTAGCATATATAATAAGATCAGGTATGTATGATTGGCTTGTTTTGTTTTTGTATTATGAGTATTTTTGATGATTTTTTGTAAGATTTTAATGTGTAATAAATTATTTCTAATAACGTTGCTTTTTGTTTTGTAATTTTGCTCACTTTTTGATTTTATAGTTTATGTTTTTTATATTGGGAGGTAGTATATAGATATAAGGATTTAGGTCGATTTCATAATGAATTTTGCCAACTAATATTGATAGTGACTTTAAAGATATTCGATTAATTATTTATGTTTTATATTTGTCTAAAAACTTTAGTAATATTCATTATTATAAAATTTTGTCGCAATCCTTTTTAAAAAATTTAAAGTATGATGTAAGAGGATAAAACATTTACGTCTTTTGAATTAGTAAAATATAGTTAAAAAATTCTATTGATAACGACAAAAATTAATAATACTTAATGGATACTACTACAGTTACCCAAAAAGAGAATGTGACATAAATCTAATGATGTATGGTCCCTAAGTCATAATCACAATTTTGGTAGTAATTGTTTTGTAGATTTACACACAAGATTTACAGCTTTGTAAGAAACAATATTGTTTTGTAAGGAAGAAAAAAAGGGAAGTAACTAGCGTGGTCAAACAAGCAAAGCACCAAGTCATGGAAAGAGTAAAATAAAAGAGACAATACTGTGTTACTGTGCATGAAGAGAAGACTGAAGAGTGTCATGTTTGTAATAAAACAGAAACTCTAAGGGTTAAGTTTTAACTGTTTAAGTTAATTGGAGTTTATATCGTATTACAAAAAGAGTGGGTCCTACACCACACCTCTCTGGTCTCTTCCACCTCCTCCTTCTCCATAGATAGATTTTTTCCTTTCTTTGCTTAAAAACATTTCTCTCTCACTCTCAACAGTGTGAGTTCATCTCCACAGAGCTTCAGATCTAAAAGAAGAAGAAGATTGTGTGTAGAGATCTGCTTAATCAGATTCTAGGTTTTGCATTCTTTAGCTAGACTTCATTAGCATGTCCATTAAATCACTGTGAAGTCCACTTGTGTAGTTTTAGTTATCATCTCTAACTTGTATTTGTTTTTTTTTTTAATCTGTTCTTCAGTAAACCTTCTTAGTTTGCAACAATGACAGTCACAGATGGTGAAACTCCTCTTCTTGGAGAAATTACTTGTGGTACATTACTTCAGAAGTTACAGGTTAGTAAATATCTTCCAACCATCTCTATCTAAGTAGTATGGTTACTCAACTCTTGTGTAATGTAAACTTTATTATTAGGAAATATGGGATGAAGTTGGTGAAAATGATGAGGAAAGAAACAAATTACTTCTTCAGATAGAACAAGAGTGTCTTAATGTTTACAAGAGAAAAGTCGAGGAAGCTGCGAAATCTCGAGCTGAGCTTATTCAAACTTTGTCAGATGCTAATGCTGAACTTACTAGTCTCACCATGTCTCTTGGAGAAAAAACTTCTATTGGCATTGTAATATTTTGTTTCAAGAAAAATGTAATTCAAGTGTTTTGTAAATGTGATATGTGTTTTCTTGTTGTTGTAGCCGGATAAGTCTTTAGGAACGATTAAAGAACAACTTGCTGCTATAGCACCAGCTCTTGAACAACTATGGCAACAGAAAGAGAAGAGAGTTCGAGAGTTCTTTGATGTACAATCACAAATTCAGAAGCTATGTGGAGAAATTGCTGGGGGTTTGAGTGATGAGGTTCTTATAGTTGATGAATCTGATTTGTCACTGAAGAAATTAGATGATTTCAAGAGTCAACTCAAAGAGCTTCAGAAAGAGAAGGTAAAATACATTAGTTGAGACATGTTGAAGATTTTGGTGATGATATGTAACTTTGTTTGGCAGAGTGATAGACTTCACAAGGTGCTTGAGTTTGTGAGTACTGTTCATGATCTATGTGCTGTTCTTGGTTTGGATTTCTTAAGTACTGTCAAAGAAGTTCATCCGAGCTTAGATGAAGAAACTGGTGTCCAATGTAAGAGCATTAGTAATGAGACACTTTCAAGGTTGGCTAAAACTGTCTTGACTCTTAAAGATGATAAGAAGCAAAGACTTCAAAAGGTAATGATACTTCATACTTGTTTAAGATTGTTTTCGATGTTTTCGTTAACGAATATTTGTTGTTGTTGTAGCTTCAAGAGCTGGCTACACAGCTAATTGATCTGTGGAATCTGATGGATACTCCTGATGAAGAAAGGGAGCTTTTTGATCATGTTACTTGTAATATTTCATCTTCAGTTGATGAGGTCACTTTGCCGGGTGCCCTGGCACGTGATTTGATTGAGCAGGCCGAGGTAGAAGTGGATAGGCTTGATCAGCTGAAAGCTAGCCGAATGAAGGAAATTGCTTTCAAGAAACAATCTGAGCTTGAGGAGATATATGCCCATGTCCATGTAGAAATAAACTCGGAATCTGCTCGTGAGAGGATCATGTCACTGATTGATTCTGGAAATGTTGAACCTACTGAGTTATTGGCTGACATGGATAGCCAGATAGCAAAGGCTAAAGAAGAAGCCTTTAGTAGAAAAGATATATTGGATCGAGTCGACAAATGGATGTCAGCTTGTGAGGAAGAGAGCTGGCTTGAAGACTACAATCGAGTAATGCTCTTAATCACACACATGATGATACATCATAACACATTATTTTTTGGATCTTAAGCATTTCCATGGTTGAGAACAGGATCAGAATAGGTACAGTGCGAGTAGAGGTGCACATTTGAATCTCAAGAGAGCTGAGAAAGCTCGGATTCTTGTTAGCAAGATTCCTGGTATGTGTAGAATAACTAAACTTCTCTTATGTATTTATATCTTATATTGATTGGATCTTTTGTTTGTTGCAAAGCCATGGTTGACACTTTAGTTGCTAAGACCCGAGCATGGGAAGAGGAACACGGCATGTCCTTTGCCTATGATGGTGTTCCTTTGTTAGCTATGTTAGATGAGTATGGTATGCTTAGGCAAGAACGGGAAGAGGAGAAGCGCAGGCTAAGGGTAAAGTTCATCAGTTCTACTCGATTATAAGAAGGCTAAAAAGTCATTCACTCCATAAACTTCTCTTTGTCTTAACTGAATAGGAACAGAAGAAGGTCCAAGAACAACCATACATAGAGCAAGACTCTGCCTTTAGCACTAGGCCAAGCCCTGTAAGACCGGCCAGTGCTAAGAAACCGATGGGGCCACGAGCTAACAATGGAGGAGTCAATGGAACTCCAAACCGGCGTTTATCTTTGAATCAAAACCAGAATGGAAGCAAGTCTATTGCAAAAGAAGTAGGAAGAAGAGAGAGTCTCAACAGGGTGGCTACTCCTACAAACAACGTTACCATTTCGAAAGAGGAAGCTGCTTCATCTCCAGTTTCTGGTGGTGCAGATCATCAAGTTCCAGCTACACCATAATGATAACATTGATAAGAACAAAGAAAAGAATCTGTAATTTTAAGTGGTTGAGTTGGTTTTAGAGAGATGAGGCTCTATGAAACACCTGAAAGAAGACAAAACAAAAACATTTGAAGAGTAGAATGATGTAATAGAATGTGTATGTTTGTGTGTGTCTTGTTAGTGTTGTTTTTGATAGTTGGTATTGTCTTGTCTTGTCTTGACTCAAAAAACAACCTTTTTACTTGCAAATGGCTTACCTAGGGACTATATATTGTAATAAAATGTAAGCCTGACCAAAATCACAATTCACAACTTTCTTAAAACAGTACACTGTTCATGTGCTCGTGTGGGTCTTTTGTAAGATTGTTATGCATTAAAAACGAAAAGGCAAAATGAATACTAGAAGAAAAGTCTACGAGGAGAAGATGAGTTGGTGGAGATAGTTGTAGGAGACTGTTTCTGGTGAGGCAGAGACATTCCTTTGTTCTCTTGTTGTCCCATTTTGTCTAGGAGTTTAGCTGCTCTAGGATCAGTCAGAAGCATTTTCTGGAATGACTGTGAGAAGCCTGTGGCTATTATCGTTACATGAATCTCTCCGGTGTAGCGATCATCCACAACAGCTCCAAAGATTATGTTGGCTGATGGGTCTGCCAAACTTGTTACAACCTGCCAACATGACAAGACTGTGCATTAGGTAAATACACACAACAGCTAAAGCAAAGCCAGGTCACAAAACCGCACCTGAGACACTCGGTTAACTTCCTGCAAAGTTATGTCTTTTCCACCGGTTATGTTGTAGACAACGCCAGTAGCTGATTGTATAGATGATCCTATCAATGGAGCCAAAGTCGCTTGTTCAGCTGCTTCTTCTGCTCGGTTCTTGCCAGAAGAAACACCTACACCAAGCATTGCAGTTCCAGAATCTTTCATAACTGCCTTCACATCAGCAAAATCTACATTAACCAGTCCAGGTATCTGAAAATAAACAATAGATACTGTTTCCTCAGGATCTTTTCTTTGGGAACCAATCAGACCAACTAGTTAAGCTTTATACGATACACATACTCACAGTAATAATATCTGAGATTCCTTGTACTCCTTGACGTAAAACATCATCTGCAAGAAGAAACGCATCCTGAAGAGGTGTCTGTTCATCAGCAATATCTAGCAAACGATCATTTGGAATCACGATAAGGGTATCTACATTCTTTTGTAGCTTTTCAATAGCCTCCAATGCCTATAAACAACAAAAGAAGATCAATAACAAGACTTAATTAACAAACTCAACATCAAACATTGTTAACAAATCACCTGCAAAGATCTTTTACGTCCTTCAAAGCTAAAGGGATAAGTAACAACACCAACAGTTAAGTAACCAGCTTCCTTAGATATCTGAGCTACAACAGGTGCAGCACCAGAACCTGTTCCACCACCCATACCAGCAGTTATAAAAACAAGGTCTGATCCTTTAAGAGCATTAGCAATTGAATCTTTTGATTCTTCTGCAGCTTGTTCACCAAGAAGAGGGTTTCCACCAGTACCTGTTAAATCAAATTTTATTGCTTCTGAGAAACATCTTTACTTGCTTATCTATTCAGAGACTAAAGCACTAACCAAGGCCACGAGTTANTCCACCAGTACCTGTTAAATCAAATTTTATTGCTTCTGAGAAACATCTTTACTTGCTTATCTATTCAGAGACTAAAGCACTAACCAAGGCCACGAGTTATATCAAGACATTTATATAAACGATCATTTGGAATCACGATAAGGGTATCTACATTCTTTTGTAGCTTTTCAATAGCCTCCAATGCCTATAAACAACAAAAGAAGATCAATAACAAGACTTAATTAACAAACTCAACATCAAACATTGTTAACAAATCACCTGCAAAGATCTTTTACGTCCTTCAAAGCTAAAGGGATAAGTAACAACACCAACAGTTAAGTAACCAGCTTCCTTAGATATCTGAGCTACAACAGGTGCAGCACCAGAACCTGTTCCACCACCCATACCAGCAGTTATAAAAACAAGGTCTGATCCTTTAAGAGCATTAGCAATTGAATCTTTTGATTCTTCTGCAGCTTGTTCACCAAGAAGAGGGTTTCCACCAGTACCTGTTAAATCAAATTTTATTGCTTCTGAGAAACATCTTTACTTGCTTATCTATTCAGAGACTAAAGCACTAACCAAGGCCACGAGTTAAAAGCTCTCCAATTTGAAGTGGGTTCTCAGCAGAAGACTGTAACAAAGCTTGAGAGTCCGTGTTTACGGCATAGAAATCAACACTCTAGCATAAACCAAATCAAACCCAAATTAGAAAATGAGAATAATTCTTCGAGTGGAGAAGAAGAGATTGAGAAATGGTGGCTGACCTGTAAACCAGTGGAAATCATACGATTGACGGCATTGTTACCACCACCTCCAACACCAACAACCTTAATTCTCGCAGACTCTATAGGAGAGAAGGAGCATCTCAAACGTAGAGACTTAGACCTTGTTGAATCGGTTCTCTGTTTACTGATTCTGCTACTTGTGGTAATGCAGCTACTATGTGACGAATTAGAAATTGAATTCACATGAAATGAAGAAGATATTGTTAGCTCTTTAAGCTGGGCCAACGGAATTGTCGCCATTGTTTACCTTTTTTTAGGGTTTTAAGACTGTCGAGGAAGAAGATATCAACAGTTGAGTTCAGTGTTGTTTCACTTTGAATAAAAACCAAAACGCAAATTCACTCAAACGACGACGTTTCACTTTAGTAACTAGTAAGTTATAAAGATGATCAATCACAACAAAAATCGAGAGACTTTTCTGAGTTGAAGATTCAATAATACATTCTGAGAGTGTATGTAGCAATCTCAATAGAAGCCACAAGTTTTGATTTTTTTTACACCAATATAAGAATTACAGGCAAACGAAAACAGTTTAAAGAATGAAGATACATAAGAACTGGATTGCTTACACAGGAGTTTGCATATACTTTTGAGTAGAGGATGATTCTACTCTACTTCGCTTAGGATTGGGACAATCAAAGGATTCATCTGTGCAATATATACAATTGCCCACCTACCATAGTCAAAAGACAAACAACATAGAATCAAAATCATCAATATACCAATGCTCAAAGAACCTTGGATAATGTTCATCAACATCAATAATGAAACTTTTTAGCAAATACTACTATGAGACAAGGAAACAGTTTGACTACTATTTAGCTTCTAAGATTTGTTTTTGATGTTTTATAAACAAACAGTGATTAAGGAGAAGGAAACAATAAGTCTTTTAGCGCAAATAGAAGACGAAGTAAATGCAATGAATGAACAATATGCAAGTAAAGAAACATGATAGAGAAACTTACATCATCCAACAGCAGACCGTTGCAGTAATGACCAATGTAAGATGTAACCTGTTATCAAAGATGAAATATACATATATATTACTCTATGTTAAAGAATAAGAGTCAAAGCTAAACAGCTCTAGAAAATAACAAAGCTTGATGAATGATATAAAACTACTTCAATAGCAAAATAAATGAAACTGTGACCAGTAGTATCTTTTACATCAACACAAGCTCACTGAAGACATTACAATGATAAGTAACCAATTTAACCATTCCTATGACCAATTTAGTACCTTAGGAATTTAAAAAAATTCAAATGTAAAGCAAAGGAAATATTACAGATTCGTGGAGGGACCTCTGTTGCAGCAGATTCTAGTGCATAAAGAAGCAATGATCCCAACGACAATGAAAATTAGGGTTGTTATTAGGAAACCCATGGTTTTTGATCCTGATCTGTGATATTATTCCTGCGACGAAGATTATTACACGTGATTTGATTTAAGGGGACAATAATCTTAACGCTATCGAATGAAAATGACGCGAGAAGAGAAAATTATAAGATCTTACAGATTCGAGAAGAAAATTCTCCTGGTGGAGGAGGACGACGATGTTTGTGTTCTTCGTGCGAAGCCGATGAATCTGAGTTTTGGATCCGTGCGAGTTTTGAGATTTTGAAAGGGCAAAATAGGCAATCCAAGTTATCTTTAAATGTCAGGTCAAAGTCAACACACACTAATTATTTTAAATTACTTTTTGCTTAGTTTTACATTCAAAGATTAACACATTGCACAAAACTTTTTAACTAAAACATTTTATGAAAACAAAGGACATGGTGATTTTGTTCTTCGAATTTCTCTATATATTTAATCATGTAAGAAAGTAACATAACATTTCAGTCATAACAATGATAAAATAAAAAGACAAAAGGGTTAAATAACTAACGAAACAGTTTTTGAGTTTATTTTACTCACTGAGTTAAATATTCTAAGCAGATGAAGATGAATAGAAACACCTATTTTTCTCTGTCCCTTTATTCAACTCTTTAGCTCTGTAATGGCGTCAAAACAGAACCATACTTGCTCCACTTAATCAATCTTCGACAATAATGAGAATCTGAAGTCAGGTTCTACATCCATCGCCCATGCAAATTTCGCCAAAAGAGTCTTGGTGAATATCTAAAACAAAACTCTTTTTTTCTTAGTTTGTAAGCAAAAAAAAAACTTGTTACTTTTGTTCATAAGAGATTAAGAGAGTTCTGTTACCTTCTCGATAGGTACTTCATGACGTTTGCACCATGCAACAGTGATCCTAGGATCCAAGTAGTTGATCTTAGACGTACCAAGTGCCACAGTTTTCAAGTCCTCTTTTGTATGCATGTCTCTTTCCATTTTCTCGATTTTAGCGTTCTGTTGATCAATCTTCTTCTCCCACCTGCAAGATGTATTTGTTATAGACAAGATTTATATATCTAGAGAAGTCTATTCAAGGGAAGGTTATGTTACATGTTTGGCTCTAAGTTTCTAATCTTCTTTCCGTCAGAACCTTCTAATGGTGGTTTTCCCTTTTTAGCCCCGTCTAGATTAGTTTTGAGCTCTTTAAGCCCCTCCTACAGAATTAAAACAATCACAAGGCATATAAGAGAACAAAGTTATCAAAAGCTTATATGAGATTATTACCTTGAGTTCTTCTATTTTCCCAGCCAGTTTTTCAATTTGTGCACCGTGCGACTTTGAAACTGTACGCTGATGATTACAGATTATGGCAACCTGAAAGAACCAGTATTTCATGAACCATGGGCTATGCATGCACATAACAACAAGAAATTGTCAGGAGGATGAACAATGGTTTTTTTACCTCCTTGTTTGCTTGTTGATAAACTAATACTTTCTGATTAACATCACCATCTCTTGTTTCCTGGCTCAACTGGAACACACATCAAAATCGAACATAGTTGTGAAAATATAGAAAAGAAGACAATACATATATATGAATACTTGTAATTAGTACATATGACTAAATTGTATATCAACATAATTTCAAGTGTAAACCAGATAACAAATGATCCAAGATTTTGAACATACCATTTCATCCAAAGTGATGGAAGCATTATATGTACGGAAAACTTTAGCTGTGAGACCAGGTACAATCTCCTTAAGATGAGCATTCAGCTTATTTGTGTCTAACTCATCAAAAAGATCATCCGTTTTGGATTTTCCTGGATGGGGCCAAAAAAAGAGAGCCATTTATTTGGTTTAATCATAAAATAAAATAAAATGTGAAACGCAATGTCAAGTCCATATCTCACCAGCTTGGAACTGTCCAATGGCTTTGTAAACGGGAGGCTCAACTTCGACTGTGTTCACATATTGAATTGAATCTTTACCGAGAAAGTCAAACTGGGAACATTTGAAGAAATGGGAAATGTGTGAGACTATGACTTATGCCCAGAATTAAACACATTTTATATTCACTTTCGCAAGTGTATTCTCCTTATAAGAAACCAGGTTCGAACTTTAGGGATACCTTTATTTTATTTGGAGGAATACACTCCACATTTCCAACTTTTAGTGTACAACAACCAACAGTGTCGGCCTCATCATCATCCTACCAATTGAAGAACGAAAACATGAGATTTATTTCAGAAAATTTTCTGCTTACGAACCAATTATTTGATATAAAACATTACTAGTTCAAAATTACCTTCTCGTTTCCAGCCCTTAGTGCCAGTTTATCAATGAGATAAGTCGCTACAGCTATTTGCCTCTTTGTAGTATCCTTAGAGGTAAAATTCTTGGTGTATGTTGTTCGTATATTTTCTATGTGGTGCTGGAGTAAAAAAAATCTGTTATTAGAAAGGAAAACAATAATAGAGTAATACAAGCTTCATCAAAATGAAAGCTGACTACCGTAAGATTCCTGGCTTTCTCATACTTCTCTTTGTCGCTAAGCCCTTTCAGAGCACTGCTAGCTGCCAGAAATACATACTTGAATTCTTTCGAGTTAATAGGATCGACCCAGAAAGCTAGCCATGTGACTGTGTTATCATGCTTTACTTCTTTCCATCTGCAAATTCACATCTCTCATGGCTTAGTAAGCTCATTATATAATGCTTTTCTATTTTGGATGAAAACATGGAAAAAATAAGACCTTTCACCAGGGATCGGGCATTCTGGAATAGGAGCATCTTTCCCGATATTTATGGTAATATCACATGGATGAATACGTCTCTTTAATTTACCCATCTGAAAAAAACAGAATAGACCTTGCCTTTACTAAAGCCACCCAAACCCAAACATCAAGGTAGTTATTTACAAAGTAAGTTTTCAAGAGACGGTAAAAACCTTAGGATGTTCTCCACGGCCTCTGAAAAGCCCCGGCGGTTCAACTCTGAAATTACCAACCTGACATATAAACAGAAGTCTGAGTCACGAACTCTGTCTTTGGAGCAATGACACAGCTATGAGGGGAACTTACCTTCTCTCTGACACCGTCAACAACAGCCCACATATATTTCTCCTCTTGCTTCATTTTCTCCTCTTTCAAAGCTTTTTTCTCCTGTACCATGTCAACTAAATTTTCATATATTGTCCCTTGTTAAATAAATTTAAAAATACGAAAACCAGTCTATAAAACCAATG
Organism: Leavenworthia alabamica; assembly: GCA_000411055.1. Taxonomy (NCBI): domain Eukaryota; kingdom Viridiplantae; phylum Streptophyta; class Magnoliopsida; order Brassicales; family Brassicaceae; genus Leavenworthia; species Leavenworthia alabamica. The sequence continues at coordinate 177,719 of KE157695.1, forward strand.
TAGTCGGCATTAAACTACCAAATTCGAAAGAGATATAAGATTCATCTTAGCAATAAGATAACATCAACTAAGATCGGTATACTTGTAAACAAACAAAACCCAATTGAAAAATCTATGGGGACGAAAGATGGAACTATATTTCAGAGAACCAAGGCAGAAAAAAGGAAGAAGAAAAATTAGTTACCTCCGTGGTCATTTGTTTCTTCTTTTCTTTCTCCTCCAAATGCCACTCATATATGGGAGTAAAGTCACAATCATCCAACTTCTGTATCACATGTTTCTTGCCAAGCAGTGCTTGCCAATCATTCCAAAAATTCTCCCTAAACTGAGGTTTACTATAATAGTCTGTCTCTTTCATCACTGCAAACATTGTTGCAACCTGTATATCATCAACAAATCATCAGCATACATAATGATGCTTTATTGGAAAGACATACAAAAAGCACCCTAGATATTGAGATGACAAAAAATCACTTAATAAACAGGCATCTAACAGTAAACATATCAGCAACATTGATGGCATGGATGGAGAGGACAACCTCTTCTTGCTCAGTTGTTAGGTCAACTGGCTTCCCTTTGTACAAAATCTTAATCCCATGAGGCTTGTATGGTGGTGGAAAAATTACACCGTTGTGCTCCAAAGAAGTCCACTTATTTTGCCCATCTCCAGAGGAAGGTAACGATTTCGAAGACGTGGAATATTTTGAGTCCTTCGTTACTTTCTTAGAGTTTTTGTTCAATGTTCTGGACGGAGGAGAAACAACTCTTTTCACTTTTGGCTTTGCTGCTGGTGAAGGAGAACTGTGTTTTACTGCTTTAGGCTTTGAAGATGAGATTTTACTGTTGAAGGAATCTGATTTGAGTCTTTTGGATATTGGAACATCATCATCATCATCGGTTCCAACTTCTCTGGTAGATAACTGTTTAGCTTTCATTGTTTTAGGTGAAACCAAAACGCTTCCCTTATCATCTACCTCTGTTTTAACAGAACCTTGTTTCATTTTCGGTGAAGTAGGTGAAGCTGATACCTTGACCTTCTTCAAGGAAGATTGATCTGCAGAACTATTCGTCTCCAGAGGTCTCTTACTTAACACCTTACTGTACGGTACTTCATTCTTAAGTACGGAACCATTCTGATGCAATTTTTTAGCCAAAGGTTTCTTTTCATTATCGGAGACATGTTTGCTACTTGACATTTCACTACCATTCTTTTTACGAACTATTGACGAGATTGGAATTTCATCATATGATTCATCTTTTATGATCCTATTTGCTCTACCAAGAGGTCGCACATCACTAATCTTTTCTTTTGGCTGCAGTGAAGAAACCTGCCGCGAAGAGGTTGGCCCTTTATCTGGTCGACTGGAATTTCCAGATAGTGTGGAACATAACGGCTTATTACCCTCAGAACCCACATACTCTTTTTTACATTCAGACTGATCCTTATGTAACAGGTTCCTATCCTTAACAGTAGAGAGCGGAGTATCCTTCTGCAATGGCGACTTCGCTGGTGAAGCCTTAGAAGAACTTGATGGCACTGTGGATTTCACTGTACTATTCGAAGGAGTGGTTCCATTAACTACTTTGCTTCTCTGAGGAGTAGGTTTCGATTGATTCGATTTAGAAGCAGCAGTTTTATTCCTAATGAATACTAAAGGTTTATCATCATCATCATCATCTTCAAATCCATTATCCATAACAGGTTTCGAAACTGTTTCAGTGGTCATACCCAATGGAACAACGTTGACAAAGACTCAGACCAACTTCTGACCAAAACAAACCACAAATAAACGTTAGAGCTTCCCAAACAAAGACTACAAGCAGCAATAGTGAGTTCAATAAAAGGAAATGATTAATGGTGTTCTGGGAATTATAAAACCAAAGTAACAACATTTTGACATATTCACGCATTGCACAGGAATTAAAAGAGACTACATCCCTAATTCGAGAACAATACAAATTGAAGAATCCGATGCAGTGAGATACCAAATCCCTAATTCCGTATACAAAACCATAATTTGTGGAAAATCATGCAAAATAAGCTGAATCCAATCAAATTTCAGAGAGTTAACGTCAGATTGAAGAAGCTACCTTCTTCCAGAGATTGAAGAAAACGTCAAGCGAAGCCTATTTCTCCTGCGCCTCTCTCGTCCCTGGTGGTTTTCTCTCGTTTTAATGCCGAAGAGACTAAGGCATGAGGAGACTCTCTATAGATTAGAGAGTTCTCTCGCTTGAGGATTTTGTTTTCTACACGTCGTCGTATTAAGTCGCCCAACGTTTAATTTACCGCTTTATTTCAACGGTTTTGAAGTTTACCGCCAGAGCCAATGGTCTCATTTGTTTATTATGAACAAGGTTGCTTCCTGATATACGCACACTGGTCTTTGTCTGAACCATGCAGGACCAAGGACCTTTTCTATCCAAATTTTTCAGTTCGAAAACTGTTTTCTTTTTGTCTATTATATATAAAAATTTGATCCTATTAAAAAATTTATCTAGAAATATTTAATTATCCGATATATTTATATTATTTGTTATATTATATATTAATTAAATATCTTAACAATAACAAATTTAATTATTTACTCAAAAATACTAAATAAAAATTTAAACTAAATATTAAAATAATTTTTTTTTAAATTATTCAAACTAATAAATATATTATATATATATATTTAAATTTATAGCCATTAAACTAATAAAACTATCAATAATTTTAAAACTAAAATATTAAAATATATTTATATGGAATAAGTGTTACCATTTTTTTATTTAATCAAAATTTATTAATAATCATAATATTTTATTATTTAAAAAACAAATTTCCTAATAAATAAAAAAATAAATCAATTAGTTTCAAATTTTAAATCTCTTAAATATATAAAATAGATATTTTGTTTAGATCACTTAAACGATATAATACTATACAAAATATTTATTTAAATAATTTTTAAATTTAAATTAATTTTAAAAAATATATATTAATAAATACACTCTTTTAAGATATATAACTAATCATTATAACTTTTAAATAAATAAATATTATTATTAGAAAATAAAAATATATACATATACGTGCGGACTACCACCGAATTTATCATAATTATTTAACTACTATTAATATTGATTACATATATAATTATTGTTATCATTATGCTTTTAGTTATATTTGTAAAAGTTTAATGAAATGTTACTTAACCAAAATTTATATTTTTTAGTATTTGTATATTGTATATATAATATTATCTCAACTTAGACCGAATATAAATTAAATAGTATCATATTTAAATTATCCGAATCCAAAATATATGAAATAAATCTGACTAAAAATTTATTTATTTTATCTATTTCGTAAATCTGTTAATCAGAATCATAACTTTATATTATTCGGATTTGTATCAGCAAAACTCATAATTTTATTATTCGATTATGTATTATCAAAATAAACAAATATCATTTATAATATAATTTAATCACATTATAAATTACCAGAAAAAAATTATAAAATACATTAACATCTTTTTAATATATATTAAATAATTTACTTATAATAACTAATTAAAAATATATTTTTCTGCGATGCAAAACTCGCTGATGATAAACTAATTAAATATATTAAAATAATAAAATATTCAGTATTGACTATAAAAATATTGTGTTGTATTATTTTAATATAGAGATAACATAGCTATATATATAATAGGGCTATATAATCATATAATATCACCATGTCTTTTACAAGAACGTCGTTCAGCTAGCCATGGCCATGGTGGTGCTAGGATCATGACCTTGATTTAGTCACGTCCAAAGACACCATTACATATGCACATAATTTGTGACAATGCATATAATAAATGTTGTTGATAGTATTTTTTTTATCGATTCAAACTATCTTGCTTTGCTATTCTTTTATTAGAATTTATTGACTAATATTTAAAATCAATTGTAATGAGTTAAATGTATGTATCTCGTCAAGTTAATATAATTGTTTTGATTATTTTTTTCATCTTAAAATCATTTACTATTTTAGAAAATATTCATTTCGATATAACGTGAAAACTTATTTTACTTTAAAAATTTATAGGAAGAATTGATTGACTCATATGTTACATCTTAGAAAAAATTTGATTGACTTATTAATGAAGACATAATCGTGATTTATCAGAAAAAAATTTGTTATCGTGATTTAAACAAGTTACGAAATACATTTTTTAAACTTTTTATCTTAAGTTTTAAGTCTTAAATCGAAATAATATTATTTAATGCTCAATATATTTTTACTATCATAATATATTTGATTATTTTATCTCTGGCAATAAGCGAAGCCTAGTCTAGTGGTAATATATATGCATTTTTTTTGTCAATACTCAATAGTGTGCTTTTGTTTTAAATTATATAATATGGTGTTAAAATATCAAGATCAAATAAGTACATCAAAATATAGCCAAAGGTACCATACTAATGACTCATTCTGATATATATATAAAACTCTTTCTCAAAAAAACCCTAAAACTTCTCAAGACTATACATATTACAAAAACCAAAATGACAAGTCAATTTCAACAATATTTGTTTAGTAATATCATAGTTGATTTCAACATATATGGAACAAAATAGAGTTTTAAGAACACCAAACAACAGGAACAAGACTTGGAACATACACATAACTACATATAAACGTGTAGTGTTCATCATGATTATGTCCTGTCTCTCTTTGTTTGATTATCCCACTTTCATCAATATGGTAAAGAGTAAAACAACTATAACCTTGACCATTTCTCATGTCTTCTTCGCACCATACCATAACATTCTTGTACTTACCAATAGAGTAACCTGGACGAGCCATAACACGATGGCACCATAACGTTGGAAGAACATGTGTATTATTCATGACATTGAAATATTTGGTAAATGAAACAACCTCATCGGTCAACTTGTTAGTCATCCACACATGAATCTCTTCTCTATCATCTTGTAGTAACAAAGAGAGTCTATCTCCATTGAAACAACCTAAACTTCGAGTTTTACTAAGAAGAGGACAAACACATATCTCAATGAATGTTTCCTCTGAGAAATCAAAACATATGATAAAGTCTTGTTCATTATTAGCAATCCAATACATATTACCACCTTTCACAGACACACCTGTACACTCAATATCATCAACTTCCCAATCAAACTTAACATCTAAAGTTCTCCATAACTCAGACTTAAACTCATAGATCTCACACTCATGATCACCAAGTTTATAAGAACCAGGAAACCTCAAGATTTTGTAGTTATCACGACATGTGTTGTTGTATCCAAACCCATAGGTCGTCTCATAACAATAAGATGGTTTGATCCATTTGATTTTCCTCAGAACTGGATTCCAAACAGCAAGATCATCGTATTTTAATCCTCCACATATACACAACATTAGTCCATCACAATGCATCATATAAACAATCAGATATGAACGGCGTAACTCGTTTTGGATTAGTGATTCTGATTGGACTATGTTCACTGGATCCATGACTTGAACTGTGTTATCATGATCGATTCTTATGAATCTTTCTGGAGAGTGATTCAAGTGATTGTATATGAACTTCTTGTTGTTGGTTATGAGATCGTACCATTTCTTGCATGTTGATTTGAATCTCACCAATGATTCTGCATGAGTTCTGTAAAGTATTTCTTCGATTATCTCAGATGGCAACGACGGTAACAACATACGTTTTGACGAAGCCATGGAAGAAACGAACCAGAGAGATTGATTCTTGTATAACTTTTCTTTCTCAGTTAGGTTTAAGATTATTGTTTATTTAACCTCCTAGGGTTTAGCAAGCGAACCGGTTACGATTGAACCGGACTACAACGGTAAACGGTTAACGGTTAACTATCTTATGATAAAAAAAAAAAAGAAAATCCAATAAAAGTATTTGTTGAAATGTTTATAGAGTTCACATTAATTGTATTATATATACAACATTGCTATAAACAACCTTTACCATATACTTTTGAGGAAAGCATCTTAAAAAAATTATTATTTGATTAAAATATTTATTCTTTGTTTTAAAAACATTTAAATTCATATTAGAGGTTAATGTACACATTATATGAAGGTTGTTATGTACTGGTAGAGTTAGTTAAATTAACTGATTAGTTTGTTAATTACTTGACTAATTACTCCTTGTATATAAAGAGATAGACTGATTGGAGTTAATTAACTCTAACAACACATTACAACTTTCATTTAATGTGTATATTAATATTTTATCTGTTTCAAATTAAATGTAGTTTTAAGATTTTAAATTGAGTAATTCTTTCTAACACCATTATTGTTATAAAATCAATATTTTTCAATATACGTATCTAAAAAATACGTTCTATATTTTTTTAGAAAGATATTTTTGATATCTACGTATAGACACTAAATTCGTTCAATTTCGATATAGGAGTAAAGAATTATGAACGAAACAAATTAATCAACTAAATAAGTCCAAACTCACGGTAAATCGTGTTTCCTTAAGGA
>KE157695.1:189407-243386 GCA_000411055.1 Leavenworthia alabamica
AACCTCCCAGGATAGGACGGACTACCCTATTCGGAACGGCGGTACTGTCAAACTCCGAAACCTTGTCGAACTCAAAGTTTAGCTTGAATCCTTGAATCACACTTAGAAAGAATAAGAACTTTAAGAAATCTTTTTGTTTCTATCAAAATGGCTGAGTCAAGACCTCTATTTATAGTAAGACATGAGTGTGAATGAACCATTGTGACCATTTGAATTAAAGTTTAAAATCGCAACTGTTCGAAGAGTCATGTCAGTTTAACTTCAACCCATGAGACTGTTTGATCAAGACAATATTTCATTCTTATATAAACCCAACAATTATCTTTCTATTTACGTATCTAAAAAATAACGGTTTATAGCATAAAGTTCGGTTTTGTGAAATAGAGGAAACAACAAAACCAAAATGAGGTGCTTTTTGCAAAGTGGGTTTTAAAAGTTGGTAAAGGTTCTACAAATACAACAAACTCTTTATACTGCAAAATGGAAGACGATGAGATAGAAGTTGATAATTGCTTAACAATTAACTTCGAAGGTGAACCGTTGGAAATTGTTTTCAAAGCTGTGTATGATGATTTCATTCAACACTATAGTGACATGAATTATCTACGGAAAAGAGCAATCTTAGGTGAAAAAAACGAAACAGTTGATGAAATCAATGATTTTATCCTAAATCAACTAAAGGGGAAAACAGTGAAATATTTGAGCGCATATAGTATTGCAACTGACGTCACAAACGTAGATGAAGCAAACCTATTATACACAGTCGAGTATTTGAACAGTTTAAAATGTGCAAGATTGCCTAATCATCGATTACTTCTCATAGACGGTGTCCCAATCATACTAAAGCGAAACATTAACCAAAAAGAAGGATTATGCAATAGAACAAGATTGATTGTTACAAGATTATGTAAGAGAGTTCTTGAAGCTGAAATCATGATATAAAAAAATATTGAGAACAAAATTCTAATACCAAGAATCATCATGACAACAGCAGACACAAACATTTCTTACAAAATGAGACGTCGTCAATTTCCAATACGTGTTTGTTATAGAATGACGATAACAAAAGTTAAAGACAGAGTTTGGAAAAAGTAAGCTTATATTTACCTAACCTCGTCTTTACTCATAGTCAATTGTATGTAGCATTATCACGTGTCACATCAAAAGAAAAACTCAAAATCTAAACCCTAAAAACATAGAAGTATCCAACAAAAGTTTTAAAAAATGTTATTTACAAAGAGATATTGAACAAATTACAGCCCACAAAAAGGTATAAATTAAATTAGTAAATCCATCAAACTATTTTAATGTTTTAATTTAATTGACATTTTAATTTTAAAGGTTAAAGAACTAAAAATCAAAAGTATAGTTCATTTGTTATTATTATATTTTTAACATTACATAATAACTATACAATTTAGATTGCTAAACTATAATTGATTCTTTATTTCATAAGCTTTTACTTAATAAAGCTCATATATTTAATATGTATACATTATTTTGTGTTAACTTAAACTGTTTCAAATAATTAAAAAAAAATGTTTAGAAAAAAATACATCACATCAAATAGAATGTTATATTTTAAATAGTTTTATTATGTTTAATAATCAGAAATAACCATATTGTATTTTTACGACAAAGACGCGCCGGTAGAACCCCTGTTCTAAAAATCGGCCGCCAAGGCGTTCGCCTGGACGTTAGGCGAGGCCATACCGCCCCGATTTTCTCTAATCGATCCTATTAATTGCTATACCGATTTATTACCGATTAATCTCCGCCTACCCGATTAATTTCCGCCTAGCCGATTTATTTTTTGATTTATTTTTAAAAAAATTTAATAAAAATATGTCATAATCACAAAAATAATTACTAAAAATCTATTTATTTTTAGTTGTATGTTTTTTTTATGTTAGTTATCATTTATAATGTTAGAATAATGTTATTTTTTATGAATTAGAACTATAAAATTATTTATAATGACATATTTATGAAATTTAAGTCATAATATATTAAAGTTATATATTTAGTTAGAACATATAAAATTAAAAACTTAAAAATAATAAAAAAATTTAAAAAATTAATTCCAATTAATTCCCCTTTTTTTTTTTTGCTAGGCGCTAGTATATAATAAAATAATTGAGATGATACATTTTCCTTCAAGAAGGTACAAGTACATGATTTATTACACAAAAATAAAACAAATATTGCTCTTGGCTAAATCAATAGCCAAAAAAGCTTCATTAGCAAGTCTTTCAATCATACCACTCCTTATAAGAGGTGGAAAAAACAACCAACCACTCGTCACAACCACAAACCCTACCGTCATAACCCTTGACACTACCGGACTCACTCTCCACCACCGCTTCACAAACTCACTCTTCTTCACCGCCACTTCCCCGGCCGTGCAAACTCCATGTAACACAAAGAACCAAGTGACTTCCCCTGTAGGTTTCTCATGGGTTATATAAAAGAAGAGTAGCTCATGAACCATACCAGAAACAAGAAACGTTGCGAAAACTCCCATGAACAAAGCATGATCAGAGTTCATTATACGTTTGGTGAGTCTCCGGACAGGTGTGTAAACAGCTGGTCGGAGGATCGAGGGGACCATGAGGTTCCATCTACGACCCCAAAAGTCTTGAAGAGAAGTGGCTAGGTAAGGTTCATTGGACTGTGGCTCTAGAGAACAACGAAGAGTTATAAAGACTAAAACTTTCACAAGCATTAAGAGAAACTCAAGCTCCAAGTATATATGCAGAGAGTAAAGAACCAATAACAGAGTTGAAGACATGTATTGTTTATATTCATATAAATGTAACAACACAGCCAAGATGGCGACTTTGATTGCGAAAACCCATTTGGGGATTTGAGTTTTAGGGTTAGGGTTTACTTGTAGCTTGATGGGGAAGCAAGTAATGCAAATGAATTTAGAGAGAGTTGATGGAAGTGGAGAAAGAGGACCTTGATTGAAAGAGAAGAGAATGAGTTTGAAATTTGCAAGCCATGTAAGTAAAAATGCAGTGGAACCAGAGAAATGAACAGAGGATAAAAACAGAGGAAGAAGAAGAAACATAATAGAAACTGGAAGAACAGAGAGTAATCTAAAGAATCCAGATTTGATTCTTGTTGATATGTAGTAACAATAAGAGATTGAGATTATTGTAGAGATCCAAACCTTGATGAAGTTTTTGAGTTCTTCTTCCATCTCTAGATCTTATCTTTTTTTTTCAATTTTCGAGGGTTTATGATATTTATTTGTAACTAAAATAAGGATGAATTAAAAAAAAAATAAGGACAAATAGAAGACGTTTGTTTTCAAATACATTTATTAGAAAATGACTTCGGAAGAATCCAACAAGCATTGAAAGTCCCAACCAAACAATAGTATTAAATCTCTTGTAGTAACATCTCTTATCTTAATATTGTCAGTTTGTCACCAAGTTTTTACTTTTGGTAAAATGTACTCCCTCTCGTGAAAGAGTGTCATTCTAATGTCAAATTTTTGTAAGTGAAAGAATGTCATTTTAGGATTTCTAGACAAATTTTTAGTTATAATGTCATGTTTACCCCTATTATTTAAGCTTATTAATTAGAGAGAGAAATAATTATAGTGTATTAATTAAGGTTAAAAGTGAAATTTACCTATTTTTCTTAATTTCTGTGAAAAATGTCAGAATGACATTCTTTCAAATACAGAGGGAGTATAATTTTTGGCTTTACATGAAATAACCAACAAGATCCAGTAATTGTCCATGGTAGCACACACATCATCAAATTAAAACTGAGACATCTAAAACTAGGTTTGGACATTCGGTTTATTCGGTGTAAATGGTTCGGTTTTTTCAATTTTAAAAAATTAGTTCCGAATTAAAACCGGAAAAAAAAATCGGTTTATTCGGTTCAGTTTTCAGTTTGTTCGATTCGGTTTTATGTAAAAAAGTATTTTCGAATTCAATCTGATTAACCCAAATAAACCAAAACGATAGACCCACTTGACTATATATTATCAATCTATTTCGATTAATCTTTTATATTTATTATTATTATTTTAAAAACACATATATATATATATATAATAGGTTAATAACTTTTATATATATAACAAAATATAGTTATTTTGATATTAAATTAAATAATGCATAAAATAATATATATATATATATACATATACATTCAACATAATATATTTAATTTTTATTACTAAACCATATAAAATATTACATAATTAATTCTAACACTAAACTCTATCCTAATCCCTCGACAAGCCCTTAACAAATTTTTTTTTTTCTTTCTTGGCCTAGTGGGTTTTAATATCCCTATTAACAACCTGGGGTGTTGGGTACAAAACCCATATATGTGTGATGAATTTAGAAGTGACAACCATTATGACATATGATTCCCACATAGATTTGTAGATACTTTCCACATACGATATCACACACTAAAAAAAAAACAAAATCAAATTGTCATGAAGAACCAATCAGCATTATCAGCTTACGTTTGGCAATGTCAATAACCAACAAACATTCACTAATTGCTTTCTCATGAAGATTATTTCTCAACACTTGAGGCAAAAATAACCAAAAGCTTGTTACACTCACAAACACCATAACCACAACACTCGAGACAACTCTATGCGGTGGTTTCCATTGCAGTTTCCTCTTCACTGCCATCTCAGTAGCTGTGGCAAAACCATGCAAGACAAAGAAACAAGTAACTTCCCAAGTTGGAGGAACACGGATTGCGTAAAAGTAAAGCAACTCATGCATTAGGCCAGAGACAAGGAACGAAGCCATTACACCAGCAAACATGGCCCAGTCTGGACTTAGTAACCCTTTGAAAAAACGTTGGACTGGGATATGTATGGTTGAACGTAAGACTACAGAAACCATGAGATTCCATCTCCGGCTCCAGAAGTCTTGTAACGAGGTGGCTAAGTAAGGTTCATTAAAAACTGGATCCATGTCACAACCAAGAAGAGTTGATAGTAAACCACCAACAAAGACCAAGACAAGTTCTACTTCAATGTAAAGATGAAGACAATACATAACCAAGACAACGAACCGAGGTAAACTGTAACTATACTCATAGCTATGTAATAAAACGGCTAATACCAAAACTTTGATAGCTAAAACCCATTTAGGCATAGGTTGATTATTACAATGAAGCTTCGTTGTTACATGTTCTTGTCTGATTTTGATAGGTAAACAAGCGAAGCAGATGAAACGTGAGAGATTTGAAGGAAGAGGAAACAAAGGTCCTTGATCAAAAGCAAAGAGAAGAAGCTTAAAGTTTGCAAGCCATGAAAGGAAGAAAGATGAGATAAGACAAAAATGAGCAGAAGAGAGAAACAGAGGAGGAAGAAGAAGAAAAATAATGAAAATGGGAAGAATAGAGAGAAGACGAAGAAGACCTTTAGAGATTTTTGATGATATGAAATAACAATAACAGATGCAGATTAAGGCATAGATCCATACCTTGATTAAGTTTCTCAATTCTTCTTCCATTTCTCAGATCTAAAACACACAGGATTTTTTGGAGGGCCTGAATTAAACTATCACCACATAATATGACATTTTGAAGAAGATGAGAGATGAATCAATTCTACGAAAGCTACTTTATCATTTGCCATTTATATTTTTTTGTTTTGTTTTCTTTTAAATAAAAATCTAAAGAAATTAATAAATATCATTATTAGTTTATTACACACAACATAACCAATCTCATGTTTTAAAGTTCGTTACTCGAAGTAAGGTTGGATTTAATTAATTTTGTAATATTTTATTTAGTTTAATAATAAAAGCTAAATAATTTAATATTAAATTAAATATATTTTGTTGTATAAGTAAAAGTTTATTTATTTATATATATAGTTAGTATTCTCTCACGTGTGTAGAAGAAGAGAAAAAGAGTAGCGACCTTTTGGACTTATGCTTAGTAAGGATAAAATCTGTGGTCGGTAACAGACATATCATCTAATGTTATTTTTGTAAGAAAAAGTGGATTTTTAGAATTGTGCACATGAGAGCTGGCTTTTTAATTTTAATCATTATTATAAACAGCTAACATGTCTCACTAGCTTAGACATATATGAGTGAAAGAGCATTTATAGAATTTCTTTGAGTCTTCCTAGACTTTAGTGAGTGAAACAAAAGACTAATCAAACTATTAATGTTGCAAATACAAGTACAACGAGAGCTGATCTAGTCGTTAATCCCAACCTCCAGATCTACCTGTATAAGGGTAGTTCGGGCCAGGACCCATTGAACTCATCCCAAAGTCTCCAGGTGGTGGTTGTGCTTGTTGAGGTTGCTGCGCAAAGCCAGGAGAGTCATAGAAACTGTGTCCACTAGGTTGAGGTGGGAAAGAGTTCATCCTCTGGTAATTCATTTGATCAAAATGAGGTGCATAACCTTGCTGCATTGGGAATTCATTGTCCATTAGATTTCGTGGTAAATGAGGTGGATAGTGTTGTTGCATTGGGAATGAATTGTCCATCAGATTTGGAGGTGGTGGTGCTAACATGGGATCCAAATGTCCACCATACCGATGCAGATACTCTCTTGGACCTGCTTCTCTATCGAGGTCAGGGTAGCCTCTGTAATCAAACATCTCGTTCGGACCATTTCTCATAGATGGTGCCAAAGGAAACTGATCTGGCGCTCTGTAGACTCCACCAAGACCATACTTAGCAGCAAGACCATCTTCGAAATGGGACATACTTGAACCAAAAGATGGTTCAAAAGCTTCAAATGGTTTCTGATAGTTATTTGCTGATGATGGACGATTAGGGTAGATATCCTCTCTAGAGGAAGATCTTCCAGAGCTCTGCGATTTACTTTCGAGTTTTCTAATATTCTTTCCCAAGTTACTTTTAATCCTTGTTAGAACTGGCAGAGACGCTTCTATAGACTCGTGGGATCTTTGAGGTGTTGTATTGGAAATTGATGTGCAGACAGCATATATATCATCTGGAGAAGACCTAGCAGGACTCTGCTGTTCAGATGTCATCTCAGGAACCTTTACTTTGATGCTCTCCACTCCTCTATTTGACTCTACTCGATCCTCTTCCATGTCGTTGCTTCTCGAAACCACATTATTAGAATCCACCGATTTCCAACCCTTCCCAACAGAGTCTTCAGTACTTGTACCCTTTTTCAACTGACTTTTCCTTGACAAGTGATCTGACTGATGTACACGTGATACAGTTTCCCGTGCTTCGATTTTCTCAGAGAGTAGAATGTTATTAACACATTCAGCTACCTCAAGCTCATCTATCTCCATAAGAACATCTTCATTTTCCATTGTTAAGTTCTCACCAGTTTCAAAAGGACTATCTCTCGGCATAGAATTATCATCACATATGTTATCTGAGGCGCCAAGTGGATTCAAAGCTGCACTAGCTTCTTCTTCAACTTTCTTTAACTTTGATCTTCTCATATCCTTAGAAAAATGGTAATGCTTTTCTGCTATTTCCTTATGCTTGGCTGCAAAGTCGGATCGACTCCACAGATAAAGTGGCGGTGGATTAATATTCCAGTCTTCTAATTGTTTGTCTTCGTTATCGACAGAACCAGGCAGGTAAAACGACTGAAATGAATAAACAAGAAGCATAAATTTTTAACTGAAACTCAAGAACGCTCAATTTCTCAGAAACCAAAATCAAGAGGGGGCCAAACAAAAAACAAAAGTGAATAACATACATTTCCAGATAGGAACGCCTCATCCTCCCATATAAGCACATAAGATGACTTCTTTTTATCTAACCTGTTGAGAAAAGTGACAGATTTAACATGAGAGGGAGAGAGAGAGGTCGTTATTTCAGTGTTCGCAAATGGTATAGGGGTGCAGATGAGATAGACAGAAAATGAAACCTTTCAGTCTGAGAAGGAACAATGAGGATGAGAATCTTTGGGCGGAACTCAAGAGCCTTAGAGATAAACTTGTTTGCAAGAGAACAATTGAATCCAAATGGTGGATTTAGCCCCATAATCTACTCAAAAGGCCAATAAAATAAATAATCAGAAACTACTCAGAATATTTCAAGGACACAGTAATTTACAGAAAGATCAGATTCAAAGGAGAGTCTTATCTTACCAGCTTTGAACCTGGTTCCAACTCATCTCTTCTTATAGTCATCCAATCTCTTCTCTCAAAATTGAAATTTTTCTGAAAGTAAGATAACTAATTAAATGAGTAATCCTAGAAGATTGATGAATAAAACACAACCACGATCCAGCATGTGTTACTGGTCAGTGATAAGGCCTTACAACTCACGACAATAACAAGTATACATGTCATTTACCTTAGGAGGAAGCAGATCGTAATTTTTATATAAGCACTTCTTCCCTGTTTCTTCAAGCTTCACTTTCATCAGACAGCTAAAGTCATTAGAACCACAACAGAAGTCGACAATCTGTTGGGAGATACCAGAAAAAAGACATCATTGTTTATGAACAAGAAAATGATCATTATATTAATAAGATCATATCAGAAGAAAAAGTAAGAGAAGTAGACAAAATAATAAAATTTAAACCTAACAGATAATGTTTGTGAGCAAATCTCACCATATCACCATCTTCTGCATACCAATGAAGTCTATCAACAATCTGCATGACAAAGTTAGAATCAGGCCCCACATCATGCTTCAGATACAAGAGTTAGAATGTGACAGAGTCTGTAAACAGCAGGTGATAGTCGAAAGTCACGCTGGTGATATAAAGTGTAAATAACAGAATAATAATCCTAACAGAAGACAGATTAAGTAAGCTAATTGAAAAGACGTAAACAGCCCAAATTTTTAGAGTCAGTTTCTATTGACAATTGATCTTTCCACTTGTTGACTTCAATATTTGCGTAATCTTGTTTATGCTTTAGAAAGAATATATTACCTGTTGAAGTTTTTCAGGATTAGTAAAATGACGACCGAATGAGGTATAGCGTGCACCATGGAGAAAAGGAGCAAGATAAACACCGAGCTTATCCTGAAGAAGATTGGCATAAAATACTAGTTGCGAACACAGATTAAAAAACTAAAACAATGATGCAGAAATATATCCACAACAAACAGCTGCTGCCAAGTCTAAAAAGCTAAGCATAGGAGTTAGGACCTTCCACTTGATGATTTGGCTCAGAACCTCTGGCTCACAAACTGCTTTTGCATCCTCAATGTTTCCTCCTTCCTCAAGCTTTTTCAAAGCTGTTCTGACAGCCTGAAGAACCAAAATTAGAAGTCATTAATAGAGCACTAGGAGTAGCCCCATAGGAAATAGGTTCAGCTTCCTAATCCACCTGAACTGAGCCCTCTACTTTCCCCATAGTGATTGTCTTGTCCACCACATTCCTCGTGGAGTTTGTATGCGTAGATGGAGCTATGTATTTCTTTAAAATGCTATCCATAGTGATTTCTTCTCTAGCGTTTTTCATTATCGCCAAGAGCCTACACATAGGCAAAGGTAGATAGAATGGAAATTTTTTACTAATAGGTCCTAAACAGATTTGAAGAAAAGAAATGAAACTGAACTTTCAAACATCAAAATACTAACCTCCTTTGAGAGTCGTTGTCTAAAGTACAAATTTCACTTCCTGGCTCCTTGGAGGCAACTGAGCCAGTCTTATTGTGCTTGCTATCAACTGGACCCACGCGCACAGGCTTTACTATTTTAGGTTCCTGGATGTAATCAAACAACCTCTCACCCAATGTAACCTTGCTTTTACAAGCGTTATGTGCCTCTTTCACTCCCAGCTTGTTTTTGCCAGCTTCAAGTGCTTCATTCACTTCCACCTTATTCTTGCCAGCCTCACGGGACTCTTTAAATTCCATCATTTTCTGGGATTTTTGTGGAACCATTTTATACTTTTTGATTGGCTCAACTTCCTTCCGTTTCCTTAAACTTTCTGGTACAGAAGAAGCTAATCCATGCTTCTTTGTAGAGAAGCCATCTTTTGAAGAAGGAAACGAACTTCTAAATGATTTAACAGAAGCTTTTCCACCAGTATTTTGTGTAGTGTGATCCTTAACCTTAGGTCTCGCTGTGTCTCGTCCCACATGTGATTCCAGGATCTTTCTTTTCTCTGTCATGAAAACCTTCTTCTCTTCAGAAAAAGGAAATTTAACATGGTCCCTTAGCGGTGTCAGGAGTTCTTCATCTATCTCATGTTCTCTAGACATTGGAAATGATTCAAAATGAATGTCTGAAGGTAAGTCTAACTTTGAATTCCCATAGAAGATACACCATATATAAATCTTACTGGCAATATATGAGTACACGGTTGTGCAAGAGTCCGTCCCATGCCCTAGTAAATATATCCTCGTCCTCGATATCTTCAAAAGAAATTTCTCTAGAAACCAAGCAGTTATTCAAATAGGGTTTTGGACTAGCAACAGAAAATGAATGACTAGTAAATGAAGATATACCGTGGCAGGCATTTTCTGTGGTAGGACTTAGGACAACGCCGGCAAACAGCAAATTGCATGTTAGAGTCTGTCTTAACCTCTCCGTTTTCACAGACACTGCACTTGTGCAATGGACATGTATACTCTCCTGCAATGATTTGTCTCTCTAGTGTTTCAGCCTCTGCCTTATTTCCTAAACGTAGTCGTCTTGTGACACAACGAGGATGGTAAAAGTAGCCGCATGTGGCTGACACACATTGGAAAACCTAAGAACACATTTAGAATCAAATGCAAAGCTCACCCAGTTGGTTGACAGATACCAGTATCAACAAAAATCATTTGAACAGCAACAACAAGAGATCAATAATAACATACCTCTGCTGCCCCAGAAGAGTTATCAGAAGAGCCAAGGTTCTTGCAAATGAAGCATTGATGTATTTTATGCTCACAGTTTGGACAAAAGTATTTCTGAATTGCCTGGAAAACGATCCATAAAAATATCATTAACTCCATGCCTATTCACGATAACCAAGACATTTAGTAATACTCAGAACTATTCAGAAAATAATATAGATTACATACTTCCACTTGCATCTTGGTAAAGCCAAGAGAATCACAAAGTGAATCTTCACCATCTTTTCTGGTAGCATGGAATGATCTCAAGCAGCTTCCTTCACAACTGGAGAAAGTAGAACAACGAAACATATGCATCTGGTTCAGTGAAATAACAACACATAACACGGAATTAAAAGCAATGATTCTTCAGTTTGTGTTAGCATGTTTCACGTAGTAAAAACATTTTCAGTTTTACATAAAATATTATTGCAAATGCCAAATGCAAAAGGAAGGTACACTTGAGTTTAAAATTAAGTCAAAGGAATATGATCAAGACGCTAAAAGATAATGTTGAGAAAATATATGCCGTGTGTGAAAGCAAAGACTAGCATAAACAGATATTCAAGGCCTTCTTCTAACAAAGAAAGTGAAAGGTGGAAGACTTATTTTGCAAACAACTTCCAACGAAAATCAAACTGCAAAATCAATGTCCAGCAAGGAAACATACCACAAAAGCTCGCCACCATTGTCACAAATTGCACAAACAGACTCAAAAAAATCATCATCTTCATCGTCCAATTCATCTTCATCGGAAGCTACAGCAGTGTCATCATCTCCAACTATGAAATCATCCTTTGCATTGTCCTACAAAATAAGAGGAAGTTCGTAGCAGAAATTAAGACCGTGTGAAAGTAATAGGAAAAAACAGAATAGGCACCTGAGGAAAAGAGTACTTAAGTAGGGAAAAATAAATATTGAACCTCATCGAGTAATCTCTTTTTGGTAGGCTTCTTTTCGAGAAATGCAACTATAAACTAGACATAAAAGAAAGACAAACTTAAAAAAGTTAGGAGAGAATCAGAGTAAGAATATGATACATATACAGAACAAGCATGAAAGAAAGCGAATACCCTATTGATAAAAAAATATGGGTATCGAATTGTCTAAGAAACGGAAGGTCCAACACCTATTAGAGATTCAATGGCCTCGTCTAAATCAAACATCTCACAAACCAGAAAGTAAGTAAATTCTCCCTACTCACCTTTGATTTCGCCAAATTTACATCTCTTCTAGTAGCTTCAGCGATTAAATCAACATGATCTACCAGATCATTCTGGGATGGCTTCACGTCAAGCCTACAAACAAGATAATATCCAACCAAACGAGTTAATTAAAAACCAAAAGAATGACAAATCCCAGAGTGAAAACACCACCTTAAAGTTTTAGTTAAACTCTCCCAGAGAGATTTATCAGAAGATTGAGGATTCCTCCTAAGAAAATGAAGAGAATACAAAGTAACCAAAACAGTTGTTATTAACCCCTCAAAGCTTTTCCTCGGTTTGTCAAGCTTAATCCAAAAATTATCCTTTGTAAGCACAGAAATCTCAGGTCTGTAATAGGTAAGATCAAATCTCCAAGCCTTAACAAGCTTATGAAGAGGCAAATTGCCAATATCCGATGTTCCTCTCAAATATAAACCTAATTCACTTCCATCAACTTTCTCCTTGGCACTCCATTGAATTGGTAGACATGAAAAGGACACAGGTTCTTTATCATCATCTTCAAAATAATAATTCGAAACTGATTGAGGAACTAAGTCTTCTTCTTCATCATCATCGTTAACAAACGCCATCAATCCCAAAATTCCTTAAACCTAAAGCAAAAAATCCCAAATAAAAATTCAATCCAACATAAAAAGGGGAAATTTTAAAAACTAGACCTTTCTCCTAAAACCTAAATCGAAGATTCGAATTAGGGTTTCGTCTTAATATACAAATAAACAAAAAAAATCGAGATAGAATCGTGTAAAACAAATCAATAGAAACATAATGAAGAAAACAATGTAAGATTCGTAGAAACCCAAAATTGAGAAATCGAGACAATGGAATCGGAAGAGTAAAGGAATGAATGATTCAGTAATTAGAGAAGCAAAACCTTTAGAATTCTCTGTATCTCTCTCTCTCTCTCTATCTCTGTAGATACTAACGAAATCGAAACAAAAACGATAAAAGAAAATGTTTATGTATTATAGAATTCTGAGTGATGAGTGGGAACGCTTGCTGCCGATGATGAGGGAACTGTTTGAGTGTGTGACGTGTCAACTTAAATTATTAAAATAAAAATATTATTAAAAAAATGTTCTAGCAAACGCCTGTTCTTATAGCTCGTATGGTCTCCGAAGGCACTCTCAAGTGCAACGGGAGACTTGTTCGAGTCTTGAGCAAGGCACCCACAGAGACAGAGTAAAAAAGAGAGTATAAAAATAAAAACATCAAACAACAATCGATAACTATGGGAGGTATTCTAAAATATCTCTTTTTATTTAAATAATATTTTATCATTCATTGTTTTTGGATAGTTAATTTTTTAAAAAGAAATTAGCCCCGGACGTTCGGGTATTCGGTTCGGTTTCGGTTCGGTTTTTCGGTTTTAGGCATATAGAAATCATTCGGGTATTTTAGAAAAATCGGTTCCGGTTCGGTTCGGTTCCATTTTTTTCGGTTTGGTTCTATGGTTCCATGTATTTAATGGAATTTCGAAAATATTTTAAAAAATTGTTCGGATTTATTTTGCTTTCTATATTTTTATATATAAATAAAATAATCAAAAATACCCGAAAATTCAAAATATACTAAATTTGACTATATAAATTTGTAATCAAANTTTTATAGATATTTAATGTCCACGATATTAAAAAACTATGGATATCCAGCGAATTTGGATTATTTTAAAAAAATTTACGAATGCATATACTTAAAAACCCTAGAATATGCAGATTTGTTATAAGGTTATCTTTAATCAGAAGCGTGCCTAAGTGAATTCAAAAAAGGCATTTGACTTAGCCACACAATTTTAACTAAATTTTAAGTTTTTATATTTAATTTTTTTTGTTTAATATATGTAAAATATGTATTTCAATAATGTTTTCTCAAGTTTAAAATTTTATTTCCTATATTAATAACAATATTAGTAATTTTTATTATTTTATAAAAAATATTTTAAATGTAAGATGTTATAGACTAAATATAATATTAATTAAGAAATTATAATACAAATAGTATAAATTATTTTGTATAGTTTCGTAAAATAGTATAAATTTATTTTTATAATTTAAAAATCTTAATTAATTTATATTTATTATTAAAAGTGTAATAAATTTTAGTTATAATATATATATTTATTATGAAAATATATAAAGAAATTAATTTTTTTTAAATTAGGTCTTTAAATCTCTAGACACGGCTATGTCTCATTGTATAACCTTATTACTCCGAATCTTCAACTAAACAAACTAAACACAAACACAAATCCAAGTTTATATATAATATATATATATATATCCAGATCAAAGCTTTAGATTGCACCAAAGTTCTGATTCAACTAATAGTTTTAATCAAGTTGCTAAGTATCTCTATCTTTTGTAAACAATGTCAAAGTTTCCACAGACAAATATGTTATCTATTACATCATCATGTAATATGTCATAACATAAAACAAAACAAAACCAATGTAAGTTTTGACTTGACTTGAAGAATTGCTGAGGCTATCTTGGAATTCTATAATCAGGATCTTCAAGATTATTATCATCATCATCAGTTACATCTGTATCAATCCAAGATGACCAATCTAACTCACTCTCTGTATCTTCATCCCACAACATCTCTCTCTTTCTTTGTATCTCATTAACTTTATCAACTAATCGTAACAAGATCTGATGGTTTAGTACTTCATAGTCTCTGCATTATAATCAAAGAGTATAAATGAGTTTTGGATCGTTTAGTTATAGTTAAAAACATATCCATTTTGGTTTATACCTATATGTTAAAGAAGCATGAAGAAGCTGAGCTGAAGCAAGAACAGCAAATAAAGATCTGACTAGGTTTATAGTCCATGCTTGATGTTCTACATCATTCACGTAACGTAAACTTGTCACTTCTAATGCTAATGTAACGCACAAACCTGGAAAATGAGATAAGTCATGAGTTAAATATGGATTCTAATGTTTTCTAAATATGGAATCTGATACTTACCTATGTAAAGCTTTGGTCTTATGATATAAGTTTGTTTTGTACTTGTAAACATGTAGATGACAAAGATTGATAAGAAGTATATGAAGAAGGCTTTAATCACTCTTGACTCAAGAAGCATTGCATTGTGTAACGCAAATAGCTTATCTAAAGCTATAAACATGTTTGCTTGTTTCGCTTCAAAGGCTTCCTGAGCTTCTAACATTGATTTTGAATTCTCAAACAGATGTTCATGAACCTTTTGAAGATGTTCTTGTCTCTTTGCAAGATCTTCTTGTTGCTCTTGACTAAATTCAGCCAAACGTTTCAAAGTACTCCTATAACCAAAGACAAAACTCGGTTCAGTGGTTTTTGAGAGATATGTCTTAAGAGTTAAGTCTTGTTGTGTTTTGAAACTTACCTACTCTCTTGAAGTGCTTCAGTTTGAAACCTGGTTAGAAACTGAAGATTATCAAGAGCTTGTGATTGACCATCTAAAAGCTTTTGTTGTTTATCCAATGAAGTACCAGTCATGTTTCCAATATCATCAGCTTTAATATACAAATCACTTAACTTAGATGACATTTTATTCCCAAGTTTATTCATATCTCCCTCAATCTTCTTTGTTTCATCTCTCAACTTATCTACTCCTTCATTGATATTAATATATGCTTCACTGAACATCTTCATACCATCTTTCAATGTTTCTTTCATCTTCACTTGATCTTCCCTTAACACTACTTGTGTTTCTGCAATGATATTTTGTTCTTGATAGATTTCTTTGGTTTGTTTAGACACTCCACTCATTTGAGTTTCTATTGAGTTTGTTACATAAGCTAAGGTTTGAACATGAACATCAATGGATCCTAAAGACTCATGTATCATACTTGAGCTCTTCACTAGAACATCAGTTTTTTCACTTAAGTTATCTAATCTCTCTTCTGCATTGTTTCCTGACTTAACTAACTCATCCACAAGTCTCTCTATCTCATTCTTGAATACATTACTCCTACCACAAAAAACTCAAATGAGAATTTTACTACACAATCTTAAAACATGCCTGAAAAAAGTTGAGATGTGTTTACTGTAATTGTTGGCAGATAGTGTTGGTTTCAAGTAAGAACTCAAGATAGATCTTATGTTCATGATCATCAAGATTCTTAAGACAACTCATCATTGTTGATTCATTATTACAAATGGGCAAATCTGGTCTTCCTGAGTCTTTAAGAAAACAATCAGTTAAGTACCAAGCAAATCTTTTTCTCTTTTCTTCTGTAGCAATCATATCTTTACAGCCAGATAAGATGTGTTTATACGCATTTTGCCAACAAATGTTTGGACCTACAAGCTTGTTTTTAGCGTCTTGAACGAGTTGAATTGCTTTAGGGTCGTTGAAAACTTCAATGGAGAACTCTGGATTGGATTTGTGAGAAAGAGAGTATGAAGAAGAGTCTGTATGTTCTGTTGAAGAAGAAGAGAACCATCCCCAACTGTAACATATTAGTGGAGAATCTAAAACTATGATTACTAGTAGAAGAAACATAAGAAATTGCAGATTTGTTGAGTTGGTGATTTTGGAGAAAAAGTGAGAGATGAAATTTTTAAGTAACTGAAACGTGTTTTTGACAAAGAGATGGAAACGTTTCGGGAACGTTTGGTTTACTTTCCGGTTTAACTTAATTTTACTTATTTACGGTTTGATTTAATTTTTTTGGTTCTTAATAAAAATGGAGATGCGGGGTATCGATCCCCGTACCTCTCGCATGCTAAGCGAGCGCTCTACCATCTGAGCTACATCCCCACATGTTCATTAAATATATTTACCTACTATGTATTAAGTTAATATATTTTTCTATAATTAAAATAATATTTTAAAATACTTTTTAAATTAAAATACATTCAAAATATTTTAAAGGATAATTCTCTTGAATACCATTAAATATAGTTTATATTGCATAAATACCACTAAAATTGATTTAAAATAAAATTACCACTTAATAATTTAATTAAATTAGAAATTAAANATTATTAATAAAAATTATTTTCATGTATAAATAAAAAATTAATATAGTTTTGTCCAATAAAATACATTTAATGGTTTTAGAGGAAATTACTCTATTTTAAAACATAATTGAATCAAACAGTTCCTTTGATATTGAATTTATAATTGGTTTTTTGTAAGATGTATGGTTTTATTATACTTTTCAAAATTTATTTCCGGATCCAAATTAATATTTTATGATACATAGTTATGGTAAAAAAAATTAGACAATAATTAAAAAACTAAAAAGTTAGGCAAAATAATTAAACAATAATTTGGGATTGAGAGAAAAGTTGATTTGTACGTTAATAAATGGAATATAAGATTTTAAGCAACTAAAAGTAAGAGTAGGCATCGAGATGATAGTGACATTTTTTATATTTTCATATAATGTCAGCAATTATAGTTTGAAAATTTTGGTAAAGGACCATATAATCAATTATTGTCTGAAAAAATGGAATATAATAATAATCATATTTAATTTACATATGAATAATGACAATGTATGAAATTATAAAAAGACCAACACTTTTTGGATTTTGTATTATTATTTCAGCTTTTTTGTGGGTTCTACATATCTTCAAATTTCTTTAAAATACTTTATATCTCATATCAAACTTTGGTTTGTTTAGTCAGGCACTCATAATGTATTGGTACTAGGCCTGGACAAACGGATCAGGTTATTCGGATCGGATCGGCAAAATTCGAATTAGAACTAAACTCCTAAACCCGAAAACCTCAAATCTAATTATATATATATATTATATATATAAATAATTAAATTTACCTAAAAATTTTAGTTATATTTGTGAAATTTAGTTAATATTTTTTAAAATTTAATAATTCTTTCCTTTTTTCAATATTTTTTCACCCGAAACCGATCCGTACCGAATCCGAACCAAACCCGATAAAATTATTCTATTGTGTATTACACTCCTAAACTCTCGATATACCCGAACTCGATGTTTTATCCTACGATCCGTTTAGCCCTGCCAAAAACTGACGTGTGGGCCCTAAAGCCCATTAGCTCTAACTAAGAAAAAAAATTAAAAAAGAAACAAAACTGAAATGAAAACACTCTTCTCGTTTAATTACTTAAGAGATCTCTCGTTCCATTAACGCTTTTGCCAACCAAAAAAAGAAAGCTCACAGCTTTTCATCTTCCAAACAGCTCTGTAAGTAATTTCATCCGCGTGAAGTATTATTGTAAGCTTTACCATAATTTTTATAATGATCATGGAAAAAAAGAGATAAAGCTTATAGCTTTCAATCTACTTTTCACAGTTGAAATTATTATAACTCTATATGACTATACCCCACCTTAGTGGTCCGCCATTGAAGTAACTGTGCAAACCCCTAATCTTATCTCTTCTTTCTCTTTCCGTCGACCCTTCAAATTTCCAATCTTTATATATTTTTTCAACTTACTAACAGTTTGCATAAAACTCAAGTCTTTGAAATTTGTCTTGTTTGTTTCTAAGTTTATTGTTCTTTCAATCATCTTCTTTACCTCTTTTGTTTTAAGCTTATCTCTTTGTGTGTTGCTGTTAGTGATATCAATATCATTGGATCAAAGCTTGGTTTTGTATTTAGGCAAGTTCTCTTAAGTAATTACTCTTTTTATTTTGTCTTGATTGTGAGCTTGAGCTATGGTAGAATTTTGAGTTTATGCTTTCTTATTTTTTTCTGATTGGATTTTGAGCAAGAAATTTTCAGTTAGGTTATGAAACTGTTCATGGATTGTTTGACTTTGGTTAGAGTTTTAATTTACAGACTTTGGTTTCCAAGTTTCTTTGTTGTTGAATGTGTTATCTACGTTGAGAGATAAGCTTGTGTGCGATTTGTTGTTTGAACTTGATCTGTCGATTTTGGCTGTGACTATTATGAGTTGGAATCTTAGGAGAGGAGAGTTAGTTTCATTGTTCTTAAAACTGTCTCCTTAAAGCATAAACATTTCTCTTGATTAAGAATGAGTCTTGTTCTTCAGAAACTCTTAATGTACATTGCTCCACCTTGAACTATGTTTAGTTAAACATCAGGGATTTATATTATAGATTTTCTTTTCCTTCCCAAGTTTCTCTTTTATAACTTAAATCTTTCGGTAACACTACATTGTGCATCAATTCATGAACACAGTTCACTTTTTGAGAATCATGTCTCTTCTAGATGTGCAAGTTGGACAAAGATGAGGCCATTTATATATAATGATACTGATTGGCCTTTATTTTTTTGCAGAATTGTTTCTTAGGTTTTGCAATGGACTCTCCACAATCTGTTGTTTCACCATTCAAGATTGGTGAGTCAGAGAATGAGAATTCAAATTCTGTGCAGAGCTCTGGAAACCGTTCAAATGGCATAAAATCTAACGGAAAAGATTATATCAGTTGTAACCAGCAAGAACTTGTTGGTACTCTTGAGGTTTATGTCCATCAGGCAAGGGATATACATAACATCTGTATATACCACAAGCAAGACGTTTATGCCAAGCTTTGCCTTACAAGTGATCCTGAAAAGTCTATCTCTACCAAAATCATCAATGGTGGTGGAAGGAATCCGGTTTTTGATGACAATGTTAAGCTTGATGTAAAGGTTCTTGACACTTCCCTTAAATGCGAGATTTACATGCTGAGCAGGGTGAAAAATTATCTTGAAGACCAGCTTCTTGGTTTTACTTTGGTTCCTTTGTCTGAATTGCTTTTCAAGAATGGGAAACTTGAGAAAGAGTTCTCTCTTTCTTCTACTGATCTATTCCATTCTCCAGCTGGGTTTGTTCAGTTGTCTCTCTCTTACAATGGATCATATCCTGAAGTGATGACTATCCCTACTATGCCTTCATCTGTTTCTGTTGATGAATCTACCAAGGATCCAGAAAGGTCTGAATCAGTTCCGGGTGAGTTGGATAAGATAGAGTTTCCAGATCTTAATGTTGCAAATGAAAATGAGAAAATGGTTTCCGAGTATTTTGGGATCTCCTGTTCTACTATTGACTCAGAAACTTCTGTTACTTCTGATGCTGAGAATCATGTGCCCTTTCCTATAACTTTTATACTGAAACCAGATTCACCTGAGAGCAGCAATGCAACAAATGAAGCGGCTTCTACTCACGCTTCAGCACACTCTGCCACACAAACACAAAACCATGAACATCAGTCTCTCGTGAACTCTAAAGCGAAATCCCAGGAGTCAGGGAGCGAGGCTTCAAGTGAGAAATCTGAGGAGAAATTTGTAAAACCGATCCTTACTGTGAAAGCTGAGCCAGAGTCTAAGGTGGTGCAGCAGGATATAGTCGACATGTACATGAAAAGCATGCAACAGTTTACTGATTCACTAGCTAAGATGAAGCTTCCTTTGGACATTGATAGTCCAACAAAATCAGAGACTTCAAGCTCTGATTCTCAGAAGTTGCCAACACCAAAGAGCAACAACGGATCCCGTGTGTTCTACGGAAGCAGGCCTTTCTTCTGAGCATCTGTTTTACCAAGTTCAGAGGAAGAAGGCAAGTCACTCTTTAGACTTTTCTAATGAATAAAGACTAATCCTAATGTACTATTTGATGTTGTATCTCCATCTGGTCAGCTTAATGCTTTAGTTGATGTGAAGTTATTATTATGTGTCACTATCCTTTACTCTATTAGAACTATGTTGTCATTATATGAACTTCTTCTGCATAATAATGTTTGTTTTTCTGAATCTAACTTTTACATACATAATAATCATTAAAGCATAGAGCTTTAATGTGGTGTGAGTGTCACTCTCTAGAACCCAGTTTGTCATTGTTACCATGGAGAGGAGGTCCCAGTAGGTGGGGAGCCAGGGCCAAAGGATCCAATGATTCAGCTTTTTGAAAAAAAAGAATCTTGAGAATTTGGATATTCTTTGGTTAGTTGAAGTGTCCTTATCACAAGATCTTGAGATGTTCTTTTTCTGTCTTTGTATCATGTGGTAATAAAGACAACGGATTCATCAGTGAATTGAAATAGATTCAAAGCATTATCACACACTGTAACAGATACTTACCATGAAAATGGTTTTTACTAAATTAAATCTGCGACCAATGAGCTGGAAAGGGTCGATCCTAGCAAGCATCAGACAAGAACTTGGATCACTTCATTGGCTCTTGTGATCATATGCCGTATGCAGATCCAGACTATGGATCCACTGTCTCTGTATCTACCTCGCCACAGTTCAAGTATAGAGATCAATGGTAAGATTGCTTAATTATCTGTTACCTCAAGTAATTGATGAGCCATTGTTGAGCTACTCTTTGGTCTTGCTCCTGAATCTTTCTTAGCTCATATGTTCCAAATGATGAAAGCTTTTGTGAGCAATGGGCTGGAACTATTATAGATAAGTATCTCGCCTTTCTTCAGAGGTTGTTACTTGCAAACAAGTATAACAAGAGAGGATGATGAAGGAAATCTCTTGTTCCTTGATTACTAAGTCAACAGTTTAGTTACTTACTTGCTTCAAATCTGGTTAACTAGGTTCATATACAGAACTTGTGAGTGACCATTAACTTCTGCTGAAATGCGATACACTGTTTTACTCTCTTTGTCTCCTCTTCTGTTTATTGAATCATGAAGAAGAGAAACACAATCTGTGTAGTAGTTTCTGGCCTATAGTATGTATATATATGTATAGTTCTGTTCGTACTAAGAACATCTTATAAAGTATTGTTATGTTTGAGCCTTTTGCAAACAAGAGGTTGAAGGATGGAGTTTTAAGTGTTGTAGATTGAGTTCTATTGTGTTTTTTACTTCTACTTTATTATGTTTTTTTGATAATTTATTTGTTAAATATTTTATGATAATAGTTTAAATTTAATTTAGAAAATAATTTGGATTTTTAACCTAAGTTCTATGAATTAATCAATAATAATTAAATATACTCTTTTTAAATATTAATTCTTCTTGAATAAATTCAAATTTCTTAAATAGAATAAAAAATTGAAGCAATATTCTCTAATTAAATTCAAAAAAATATAATTAATAAACTAGATATTTGACTAATCTATGTAATTATTAAATAATACAAATTTTAAACTTATAAAATGAAAAAAAAATGATTTCTAATATTGAAAAAATGAAATTTAAACCATATTTAAACCCAAACTAAACCATAATTTCTAACTTCTACACCTTCAAATAAAACTAATCCTGAGATGTAATCCTAAATTATAAATTAAAAACTAATTAAAAAAATTGTAAACCTATTTTTTTTTTTTTCTTTTTTTTTTGTGAAACCATTTATCTAATTTATTTTGGTAAGTAATAATATAGAGAAGTAAATTATTTTACCAAAGAACCCAGAGTTGCAATTGCATATAAATGAACACGTAACTCTAATGAGTAAATGTAACTCTAAATATTAAAAACATTAATCACCAAACACCAAAATCATGATTGCAAATTTGTTCTTTAATCACACTTCTAATTAAATTTCTTAAATGTGCCTCAATCTTTTCATTTTCCATCAGTTCAAGAAATGGATGATGATAATGCATGATTATTAATAACATATATTTTTGGTTAAATTATGATAATAGTCAATGCAACATAGATTCTTCAATCGAATATACAAGTTTTCAAACCTAAATCAACCTGTAATCTTGATTATATATCATCCCTAAGTAACCAATTTAATAAGATTATTTTTCTACATTTTGAAATATTTATAATTAATTATGGCATGTAACACACTCAAGTATATATAAATAACACTTGGAACATAATAATTTACGTAGAAAAAGAAGTTTTTCACAAGAGATTCATATGATTATGTATAAAAATATATTGATGTTTGTTAAACTAATTACATAATTATTTATTTTTCTAATATATATTTATTAATAACAACATATATGCATAGAGATATTAACACTAATTTTAAGACAGTAAAATATACAATGTTTTATTGATAAAAACATAAAGATAAAAAGTGTTTAATAATCATATATATGATAGTTTAATAATCATACTTAAATTAATTTTTCAGAATATACGTGTTCGAACACGTTTAATTTTTGTATCTATACTATAAAATTTATTCTTACAAGTATTTTCTGAATATTTAGATTCTTTTACAATAGTTACCAAAAAATATTAATTTTTAACAAGATAATTACAAAGATAATAAAAAAATTATTAATATGAGATTAAAACCACAAAAAAATAATTTAATTTTGTGGATATATATAATCTTTTTGACAACAAGGATATATATAAATAATTAAGTTTATAGTAATATTTATCTATGAAGAGTTAAAACATAGAAATACACTTATACATATTACATATACAACATTGAGGCTCCTAGTATTTATTAAACTCATCTTTCTCACACAATCTTTCACCTCCAATGACTACAATAATATCAAAACCAAAAAACAAAACTAAAACGTAAACGTTGCCTTCGTTTTATCTTCTTTAACTCACTCCCACGACAGAGGAAGAAGTAACCTTAAAACGTTTTCTCCACAACACATAACCACTCTCAACTGCAGAAGAGACATTCCTCATAAGATAATCTCCATGAAAGTCAAAGTCTTTGTTTTATTACTCTGTTTTGGAGTTATGTTTAGTATAAGAAGCTCGTGTGCGTTAAAGATTGGTAATGAAGGTAATGAGATGAGGAATTATATAAGTTGGAAAGATTTGAGAGTTGTGGAAGATGGAAGAACAGAGAGGAGTTTTAATGTTAAGGAGAATAGTAATTGGGTAACCACAAACGCAAACGCAAACGCTGTTAACTTGAGTAGAGTGATTGTGGTTGATAAAAATGGAGATGGTGATTCTATTACAGTTCAAGGAGCTGTTGATATGGTTCCTGATTATAATTCACAAAGAGTTAAAATCTTCATTCTACCTGGAATTTACAGGTAAAAATCAAAGATTCTGGTTTAAGACAAAACTCATGTTTGAGTTTTTTTTTAAGCAGTTGAAGCTAAATTCTTGGGTTAGTGGGATACTCTTAACCGTATCAGCTACATGGGTTGGGTAGTTTATTTTATTACAGCTATTATATGTTATGTCTTAAGAATCTTTTTAACGTGTTTATTTCAGAATCTTTGGTCTGATTGATACTCTTATGTTCTGTTCTTTAGAATCTTTGATCTGTGTGATACTCTTATGTTCTGTTCTTCAGAATCTTTGGTCTGTGTGATACTCTTATGTTCTGTTCTTTAGAATATTTGGTCTGTTTGATGATACTCTTATGTTCTGTTTGGTCTGTTTGATGATACTCTTATGTTCTGTTCTTTAGAATCTTTGGTCTTTGTGTATACATAATAATATATTTTGTGATTGTAGGGAGAAGGTGATTGTGCCAAGCTCAAAACCATATATTTCGTTTATAGGTAATGAGAGTTATGCAGAGAAGACAGTTATTACATGGAATGACAAAGCTTCAGACCTCGATTCTGATGGTCATGAACTTGGCACTTACAGAACCGCCACTGTTTCTATAGAGTCTGATTTCTTCTGTGCTACTGCCATCACTTTTGAGGTTCTTTAACCCTTTCTTCTTTGAGTCATTCTATTAATGTTTGTTCTTCTATATTTTGAGTTTGTGTTTTATGATTGAGACAGAACACAATTGTGGCTGAGGCTGGAGAAGAAGGGAACCAAGCTGTGGCATTGAGAGTCATAGGAGATAAAGCAGTGTTCTATAGAGTTAGAGTTTTGGGATCACAAGACACTCTTTGTGATGAAATTGGTTCTCATTACTTTTACCAATCCTTTATCCAAGGAAATATAGATTTCATCTTTGGCAATGCAAAATCACTTTACCAGGCAAAGATTCAATTCACTTTTTGTTCTTGTTAAATTTAAAAGAGTTGTCAAAGATTCTGATTTGGGATTTGGTAACCACAGGAATGTGAAATCCACTCAACCGCAAAGAGATATGGCGCGATTGCAGCTCATCATAGAAACTCAGAGACTGAAGATACAGGCTTCTCCTTTGTTAACTGTGAGATTAATGGTAGTGGTAAAGTTTACCTAGGAAGAGCTTGGGGAAACTATTCAAGAACTGTTTATTCAAACTGTTTCATAGCTGATATTATCATTCCTGTGGGCTGGAGTGACTGGAGAGACCCTGATAGGCAAAGGTAAACAAGGATCTTGAAACCTGAACAAACTCATCATTAAAACTTAAGCCTTTTACATGATTTGTTCTTGTTTTGCAGGAAGGTTTTATTTGGTGAGTATAATTGTAGAGGAAGAGGAGCAGAGAGAGGAGGTAGAGTACCATGGTCAAAGAGTTTTACTATAGATGAAGTGAAGCCTTTTCTAAGTAAAGAGTTCATATATGGAGATCAATGGCTAAGACTCTAAACCCTTTAAAAATGGTCTAGCTAGCTAACATGAAGAGATGATTGACCTAACTTATACATTTGTAATTAGTTTTGAATCTGAGCAGAGAATGTTAAAAACTCATACAAAATGTAAATGAAACCCATGTGTTTTCTTATAAGCTCTGATACAATGTGTTTTACATTTTACAATACATAAAATACAAAGAGATCTTTTACTCCTAATAAAATTGCATAAATAAAGCTAAAATAAGCATATGATTAGATTGGTTTAAAACAAATGCAACCACCGAAATCATGCCTCTTCAATTTTCTATAAAACCTTTACCTACTCCTTTCTCATCAGTACCAACCAAGTCAAACGCATAATCACTTATTCTGCAAACTATGTCAATACATATGTATATACATAAAAGAAAGACCAAAGTTTCTAGAGATGTGGCACGTACCAGTATTACCATCATTATATATGACTTCAAGAAAAGCATCTTTACGTAGTCATACAGCGTGGTAGTAGTTATATGGTATTTCTCATCATTAAGGTTAACATCATCTTCTTTGTGGTCCTGCATATGGTATTTTCATGGTTTACATAGGTATAAGTTTGGTTACTTCCAACCTCTTTATACTCTTCTTTCATCATCCTCTTTAACAACACTGTCATCTTTATTCTCTTTGTTCTGTTCTCATAAAAAGGATTTGTCTGCTTTGTCACCTTCAGGTTTTTGCCTCCTCAACAATATCTGGCATAGCAATGGGCTTTTCCTCTTTATTCATAGCACAGTTTACAGGACCCAGAGAACTTAAGCAAGATATAATCGGTTGGTAAATATCCACGCAAGTTACTCAAGTCAAAAGGTTTAACTTTGTTGTTCCTGAGTTGCCGATAGCACATGTATACCCTTGCCAATAAAGAATTAGGAAAAGAAGCCACACACTCCTCATAATGCTCACGGGTGAAGACAGTGGCAGGACCATCAAGATATTCTACACTGATGACCTGTGACTGGGGTGATGAAAACTGTTTTTGGGTTTGGGTTTTTGAGAGCAAATGCACCCTTCACTTCTTTTGTGTAGTCTAACCACTTCACTTTGACCTTCTTTGGCCACGCTTGTCCTCATACATATCTTCCATATATGCAACATATTGATCCTCCCCTTTGCTCACGACAAAGACAAGATTAAACCTGAAAATCGAAAGAGAAGAAATGTGTCTTCAAGTGAGTAGTCTTATCCATTAAAGAAAAACCAACATATATCAAATAAAACATGCACTACACCTCCCGAAGAAAGGATAAACTCAAAACTTCTATGATGCCAAGTTTTCAACATACCGCCATTGTTGTCCCATTCCTGCAAAATGATGGGTAATGTTTGAGCTGTTTACCACACATCCAAGAAGTTCCTGACCACATAATCTCCCAACTGTGAACACTCAAGCTTATGGGAAGCAGGACCTGTGAGAGAGATTTTACTATCAGTATTACAGGAGAATAAATAGTTGGACCGAGTAACAAGCAGCTAATTATCACCTCTTCAGTTGTTGGAGTTCGCTGAGTAGTAAATCCATTGATTGGAAATTCGGGAGATCCATTAGACTCCCCTGACTCACATTTGGTGACTCTGTTAGCCACAATAAACAAATGAGTCAAAATAAATTGGTTATAAAGCTAGATGAGACCCACACAAAGGAAGAATTCATTCATTCTCCACTCAGCAATCAAACCGTACAAGATAAAGATAGATGCTTACTCAACCAGTTTCCTTGTGTATTTTGCTTAGACAACATTGAAGTGAGCCAATCTACAACCTCCCTTCTCGCCCTTCATTTAAAGCCAGCATGAACAGAATTCTCAGAACCACGAATGCACACACAAACTCCACAGAAACAACATAGAACATGTGTCTAACACTTCTCTCAGTACGAATTTAAGCTAGGATGGATTCACCCGCAGAGTCCTTGAGGAAGTAATGAACAACACAGTTCCCTCTCTCCTGTGATACAAAATGCTCTTTCCATTCGACAAAATGATGATCATTCTCACACATCTTTTCAATATGTGAAAATTGTCCAGAAACTATCAAACGCTCTGAACTAACAACTGAAAGATAACAAGCGTCGATGCCAGTTCAAAGTCATAGTCTTTTCTTTTATCTCAAATCAAATTCTAAAGCAAACCAAATTCTCTATACACCAATAACTAAGAAAACCCCTAAAAACCTATACTTTTCCTGATCCAACAATACCCCTAAAATCCCCTCATGTCGTGGAAACCCTAAATCAACTCGCTCTAATGCATAATTCCAATGCTAAATCCTCCAAGTCTCTATAAAATTTACAGCTTGGAAAATCAAATAATCTGAAGAGTTAGGATTAGAGAAAGCACAGACGAACCCAGTAAGCGAAAAGCTCCTTCGAATATCTGCTGAAAGATCAGAAACGAAGCCATGGAAACACTGATTTAAGCTCGAGAGTGCCGGAAAAACACCAAGACACGGCTTTTATCCTCTCTCTAATTTCAGTTAAGTGTTACTTCAATTAATTTCACGTAAATTAATAAATCAATTAAAATTTTGTATTGTTTTTTTTAATATGATTTTCTAGTTTTTTTATTATTTCATAATATTTAATTGTTAGCATTATTTATGATTATAATATTAATAAATATTAATTATGTATTGATCAAAATAATAAATAGTCTTTATTTTTTTTAAGTTTTGAATATGAAAAGTTATTAATAGTATAATTATAAATGTTATGAGCAATTATTGAAAAAATCAATTATCTAGTAATTTGGGTAAAAATATAATAAAAGTAAGAGTTATTAATTTTTTTTAATATATGTGAAAAAATACATAAAATTAAATATTGTATAACCGAAGGAGTATACATACTTTTATTAATCAGTGTATTAAAATAATAAGAATATATAGAACTGTTAGTTTTTTTTAATCCTTAACTAATAATTAGTGGGATTCACATGGAGATATCAAATTTCAAAGTTTTTTTATAGATTTTATAAACTGTTTTTATTTTTAAAATACATACATGCAAAAACCAATGCCTTTTTACTTTTCTCGAAAAATTAAGTTGCATGTGTAATAAAGACCGAGAAAAAACACATAAAGTTTTCTTGTTTGGTTCCTCTGTCTTTATCAGATTTATCTCTTTTTTAATCGCTTTTTCTCTATAAGACTTGTCTGAAACTTTTCAAGAACACAGATTCTTCCTTTTAATCTCTCTTCTTAAAATCAAGATCCAAAGAGATCGACACTTTGTTTAAAGATTTGAATCAGAACACAACTCAAAAATCTAATGGATAAGGAGACAATCTCTATTTGTTTTAAATAAAGTTTTTTAAAAATGGTGCAAAAATATGATGATGTAAAGCATTTTTCTTGGTGGTGCTCTCGTTTACATCTACCATTACTGTTTTTTCGAGTAACCTTAGTTTCATCTGTAGCTTTCCTATGTTTCTTAAGCTCTCATGGAGTCTACTCTCTTCTTATAACCATTGGAATCTTGGTTGTCTCTACTTATGTTTTCTTTCTAAGATTCTTCAAGAAAAAGAAAAGAATCTATTTAGCTGAGATATCTCAAGATGAAGACTATACTGATGAGGATGAAGATAGCCTCATTGAGATTGCTCTTGTGAGTGAAGAATCAATGAGAAAGATTGATCAAAGTCTAGAGAGATTTAGGATTGATGAAGATGAAGATGAAGAAGAAGAGATTTATGATATGTATATGGAAGAAGATAATCTTATTGAGATTGATATTTCCATTGGCTCTATCAAAAGACAAATGTAATTTGATAGATCTCATCATCACTCACCATGTTTGATTTTTCATTTCAAGTGTACAATATATTTAGTGTGTTTTTTTTTTCTTTTTATATATTTGGTGATTAGGGTTTAGGGTTTTAGGATTTTATTAATGGATGATACTATAGTTAAGACAGTGTTATAGGAGTTTAGCAAGGTTTTATGAAGAAAATATATTTCACAACATTTTTGTATAGATGCTAACTTACTTAATTACATATTAATTATATTCATATGATACCAATTAGAGATAAATTATTCTAAGAATATATGCTATTATTTAAATCTAAGCTAAATTGCTTATAAAATCAAGCCAAGAAGCTTCTTTCAATTTTTCTAATATAATTGTTTTCTTTTATTTTAGTCATTCAATAAAAAAAATTTACAAAAAAAAAGAAAATGATTGAACATTTTTTAACGTTGAAAACATCTCTTCATATTTTTTCATATACTAACCTTAATTTTGTTATCAAAATGTAAAAAAAAACACACAATATTACACGTTAAAAATTATCAAACACAATACTATCAAAAATATTTTACTTAACTAAACAGCTTTATATAAATTAATTTGAGAAAGAAGATCCTCCACAAAATAGTACTCATGTAATAATTAATACATAAATTCTTTAAGAAAAAAGAAGATAATTTAAAACCAAATAATTTATATCTAGGATCCAAGAGAGTATCGAACACGAAATCTGAGCCGTTCATTAAAATCATAATCTGACGTGTCATTAACTGGATTGTGTCTGATTAATTAGAACAGAATAAATAAGCGAAAGGGAACTCACAACAACAACAAATACACTCAGTGCTTTGAGCCTTTAGGATAGAGCGAGATAAGATTCCTAAGTCTTCTCCTTTCGACTCTATTGTTCAACACTGTGAGCTTATTTCTCTGATCTTTTCAGCTTCGTTTGAATTCGCATGTGGGTTTTTAGTGTTTGAATGTTCTCTTGCTTTTTGAACTCGTGATTATGGTTTTGTGTTTGCGTTGTTTTTGATTTGCAATTTTTTTGTTAGTTTAGTTTAGAAATTTTGAGTTTCGACAGAGAAACTAATTTTGATTTCGTTTGAGTTACTGTGGTTTGGATCTAAGTCTCTGATTTTTTCTCAGAAAGTATTTGAATTGACGATAATTTTGGTTTACCCTTCCTTTAAAAATTTGAACTTGATCATTAAGAACTTATTAGCTGTCTACTTCCTTTGAAAATTGAAGCTTTTTTGTTTTGTTTTGCTCATTGGAGTTCTTTTTATTCAGTTCTTTCTTTGTTGCAAAGATGGAATTCAATGTAGTTTGAAACTCTGAATTTATTGTTCTTCAGTTTCTTTGATGGTGATACCTGTTTTGGATTATGTAGCCCTAATTTGGCGTGAATTTATTTCATGAGTTTGAAATTGTGTTATGAGATGTTACCATCTACGCCATTATGGTAGTTTTTTTCAAATCTTTCGATGTTTCTGGTTTTGATCTAGTGAACATTGGGTTTAGTGATGGGGATAGAAGATACAAAAGTTACTGTGGAGTCTATAGCTGATGGGACTAGTTCTCTTCAGAAGACATCTGATGCCATCTATGGAAAAGAAGCGCAGGAGAATGTTAGTGGCAAGGAAGCACATGAATATAAGGAAGATGTGGATACTTCTGGACCTGAGAAAATGGAGATAGATGATGAGGTTAAGCAAGATGAAGAAATAAATGAGACTGAGACTGCTACAGTGGACGAAGACAAGGGACAACCTGAAGCTGATAAAATGAATGAAGACACAGATGATAAGACATTGAAAGCTAATGATGTTGTGTCTGCAGGTGCTAATGAGGAAGATACTATAATAAAGGAGACTGATGAGAAAATAGATATAAAAGGCGCTGAAGATCAAGAGTTGAACAAGATAGATACTACTGAAGGAGACCAAGAGAAAACTGAGCAAGAATCAAAGGTGGAGCAAATAGGAGGGAAAGTAAATGGAAAAGAAGAAGGGGATAAGGAAGAGAAGTTGGTCGGTGGAGACAAGGGGGATCATGTCGATGAGGCTGAAAAGGTGAATGAAACCAACGAACAAGAGTTACTCAAGGAAAAGAATGTGGGTGAACTGGCTGAGAAACGGAACAAGGAGGAAACAAACAAAGACGAGAAAGTGGAGGAAGCAAACAAAGAAGAAGAAGAGGAGGCAGACACTGAGGTGGATGAGCTGAAAGTAGAAGGCAAAAAAACAGAGAGTAAGGACAGCAAGGATGAGAATGAGGATAACAAGCAAGAGAAAAATGATGAGAAGGAAGATAAAAAAGAAGAGAGAAATGTTGATAAGGAGGACACAGTTAAAGATATCAAGATGCCTAACAAGCAAGGAAAAGGTAAGACTGGGAAGGCTCGCGGGAAGACAAAGAGCGAGAAAGATAATAAAGATATAGAACCTAAGACTCCTTTCTCTGATCGCCCTGTCCGTGAGCGAAAATCTGTTGAAAGGCTTGTTGCGGTGATCGATAAAGATTCTTCAAAGGAATTCCATGTTGAAAAGGTTTGCCAATTGTTTCCTGTGTTGTTTCTGTATAGTGTGTAATTGCTGGATCTGTTTATAAATTACCTTTGGATAAAACAGGGAAAAGGAACACCTCTCAAAGACATCCCCAATGGTATATTCATATTCTAACTGTTTATTTTTAAAGTTTCGCTTGGCCTATTTTAGTCATTGTGGTGAACAGTCTTTTTTTATATGCTCTAGTACATAGTCCTTTACTATTACTAGATTGCTCTTTGTCTAGGCTTGATTTTCTTATCTCTATATTTTTGTTCAATGGGTTTGTCAATCCTTTTTTTTTTATTTAGATGTTTTTGTAGGTTTAAACTTTAAAGACAAGAATTCCATGACTCTGAAGTTTATAGCCATGATCATAGTCTCTAAATACTTCATTGGTTCCATCTACTCATTAGTGTATATGTACTTGAAATGAAGTGGATAACTTGTTTCTATCTTTGCAGTTGCTTACAAGGTATCTAGGAAGAAGGCTGATGAAGTTTTCAAGCAGCTACACACAATTCTCTTCGGTGGGAGGAGAGGAAAAGTAAGCATAACTTTGTACCTTTACATATTTAGTAAATTGTCAATCATATGAATGTTCTTGTGGAGACTGTGTCATGGTATCCTTACTATCACTATCACAGAGAGTCTGCTGCTAATCATGTTTATATTTGACTCAAATTTCTTGCTTTAACAGGCTACTCAGATCAAGGCGAACATATTGCGGTTTTCTGGTTACAAATGGCAAGCAGATGAGGTTGGCGAGATAACACATTAAGATTGTTCCGCTTGGGCTCGTTTCATATTTCTTACATAATTTTCTCAAATGATGTTTAGCAGGAAAAGGCAAAACTGAAAGTAAAAGACAAGTTTGATAAAATCAACAAAGAAAAACTGCTGGAGTTTTGCGATATATTTGACATTTCAGTTTCTAAGACGACAACAAAGAAGGTTAGTATAGCTACTCATTTCTAGGTGTCATTCTTTGGAGTTTCTTTTGCTGTCATGGATTAGTATCATATTAGGGGTCAATGCCTCTGTATGATTCTTAATGTTATCTACTTGGCAATTGATGATATGTACTTTTCCTCCATTGTAGGAAGATATTGTTACAAAGCTGGTTGAGTTTTTGGAGAAACCTCATGCAACAACTGATGTTCCAGTTTATGAGAAGGAAAAGGTAACTTTGTTGTCGGAAATGCTTTCTGTTCAGTAGTTAGCCTGAAATGTATTGTGCATATTACAAGGGATTGAAGCGCAAAAGAACTCCTAAGAAAAGCTCACCTGCAGCTGGAAGTTCATCTTCAAAACGATCAGCAAAGGTATTACTCAATAGCTTAGAACCTGAGATTTTGATATTGAGAATGTGTGTGTGGGGTTGATACATTTGTAGTTGTTTTTTATTTCCTCTGCTTCCTTTTGTCTGGTCCAAATACCTTAAATCTGATTAGTTTATTTGTGTTCTTTACAGAGCCAAAAAAAGACCGAGGAATCAACAAGGACTAACAAAAAGAGTCTACCTCATTCTGATGATGAGAAAGAGGAAGAGGAAGAAGAAGAAGAAGAAGAAGAGAAGCAGGAGGTAGAGAAGGAGAATGATAATGAGATTCCTGATAAATCTGAGGACGAGGCACCTCAGCCTTCTGAAAGCGAGGAGAAAGTTGAAACTGAAGAGGAATCAGAGGAAGAAACTGAAAAGAAGAAACGTGGTTCAAGGACATCATCTGCAAAGAAAGAACCAGCAGCGAAATCCAGAAGCAAGAGAACTGCAGCCTCTACTAAATCCATTACACCAAATAAAGCAACTCAAAAGCGCTCAGCAGGTAAACGAAAGAAGAGCAATGACGACAATGATACTCCAAAGGCGTCATCTTCTAAGAGAAAGAAGACTGAAAAACCAGCAAAGGAGCAGCCCCCTGCTGCTTCAAAAGAAAAATCAGGTTTGATCATAGAGAGCATCTTTCATAAGAATGATATATATGCTTTCTCAGAAGCTTGAAAAATCTTAACCCTTGATCTTATTATACTAATAGGAAAACGAGGTGGAAAAGCGAAAGAGAAAACAAAGGTAGAACCTAGTGATAGAGAGTTGAAAATTGCAATTGTTGATATCTTGAAAGAGGTGGACTTCAACACGGTGAGGATTTTAACCATGAAACATCGGTATCATGAAATTACAGTGATTGAGGATCGAAGATAGATATCTAACAAATGCTTTATCATTATTCTGACAGGCCACATTCATTGACATCCTCAAGCGACTAGGTGCGAGCAGCAAATGAGATTGTTTCCTAGCTGTTTTGTTTTCTTTACCGATGGTCTTGCATGTTGTTTGTGTTTTAGTTAGTTAACATGCATTGTTTTCTTGTCTTTTAGATGAGAAGTTCAAGATCAGCCTTGTCCCAAGAAAATCATCTATAAAGATGATGATCCAAGATGAGCTCACCAAGCTAGCAGAAGATGATATCTCAGCAGCTGATGAAATCGTAGCAGATGAAATTGTAGCAGATGAAATTGATGATGAGGTAGAAGAAGAAGAAGATGGGGATGTGGAGGACGAAGAAAAATTGAAAGAGAAAGCTGGAGGGTCTAGTGGTGGGGAGAAGGTTAAAGCTTGATAACAAAGGAACATAAATCTAGTCTAGCTACTAATTAATCTTCAAGGGGTCTCTCTCTCTCCTCTACTACCCTATTCTCAGTCATTGTGTAAAATATATAAGAGAATGTAATTTGTTGGTTGTTTTTGTTCTTAAATTGTGCTACAAGCAAGTCTTTGTTTTTACTTTTGGTAGAGTCGGAGAGAGGAAGACGTTGAGAAGTAATAGTCTTCTTTAGGAACCATGTTCTAACTTAAACACCCTTTTGATCTTTGGGTTTCCTTTTAAGACCAAGCTTCTCTGTTGCATTATATTAGTTTGCATTAAGCTCGAATGTGCCACTTTTGATATCAGCCAAGAAAGGGACACTAGAATATAAGTACCCAACCAAGTTACCAAAACATAACGAACAAAAACTCAATTGAACAATGTCTAAAGACCAGACCAGAACCTGGAAGAATCAACTTGGCCAGTGTTAATGAAGAAAAAAGGATTTGTATGCGACTGATGAGGTTGTGTTCTTAGCTATAAAATCTTAAACAAACACCATGAACATGGAGAAATATGCCTTTTTATTATGTAGACAGTTGAACAAGGAGCTTGCTATTAGATTTCCTCTACAACAACAAGAAATTATTTACTACATCACTTTTGGAAAATATAAAAACACAATCCCAAAGGATGCACATGCTCTTACATTTGTCATGTCTCATGACCTCTGAAGATCCTCAAGGAGATGAAGGGAGCTTACAATACAATGATAGACACATAAAATACAACTCAAACGGCTAAAACATGGATCAGTAGCACTGACCAGACTAACTACTGCAACTAATACAACTACACAACAACAAATTCAGACAGAGTTAAATCAAGAATATCTAAACACAAATGGATGGAAACCTAAAAGGCCATAACATCACCACAACACACTGATCTTAAGTTTCACATAAAAATGGCAAAAATGTAAGGTGTCTAAAAACTTAAAGAAGGTAAACGTCTGTCAAGTTCCACTTCTATGTAACTAAGCTTGAGTTGATTTAAATATTTCACAGTGAGAAGACTTCTTTCTGTGACAAGAGTCTGCCTTTCTCCCAGGTCTTCAGTCCATAAGGGCCAAGAGTTTTGCAGGAGCTCTCAGAGTCAATCTACCCATAACGTTAAGAATTTGAGAAGACAACAGAAACCTTAGTCAGCAAAAGTATAAACCACAATGATTACTATCAAATCGAAAAATCATTGTTCTATGAGAGTATACACAGTTTTAGACAGAAAAATTAACCAGACCAGAGATTTAGCCATGTTTAAAAGCAAAACATCAAAAAATGGTTGAATTTAAGATACGATTAAGATTCAACTACTTACTTTTATTCGATAATCTACTCAATTGTAAGCCGTCTTCTTTTGTCATAATCAGCATCCCTTGATCTTGAGCGATGGTTATCCTCCCGAGACAACCGTGATTTGCTGTGTCCTCTGGATGATCGATTTCTGTTCCATTCATCATCATACTCAGGTTCGTCTCTGTGTCTACTACGATGATCACCACCATATCTTTCCCGTTCTTCTCTATGACGATCCCTCTCCCTGTCCCTTTCTCTGTCACGATCTCTGGATTGTTCACGATCCTTATGATGATGTTCCCTCTCACGCTCACGACCAGTGACTCTATCATCACGAGGCTTTCTCTCTGGCATATCAGAACCATGACCAACATCTTTCTCCCTTGTTATGTCCCTTCCATAACCAGTATCTTTATCCTCACGATTCCTTCTATCAGATGAACCAGACCATTCTCTTTCTGTACCTCTTTCTTTTTCCATCACATGATTCGGACGAGCTCCTCTATCGTGATTAACCTCTCCATACTGCTGATCAGACCCAGCTTCCTCCCCATAACTTGATTCCGCAGCTCTTCCACCACCCAAATCTTCACCATCACCCCATCCTCCACTATTAGGATCCCACATTCCCATATTATGNGGTCCACCAAAAGCTTGTTCAAACCCTTGCCCCATCATTGGTTGATGCATCATATTCATAGGAGGCCCTGTACCCATTCCCTGACCAAACCCACCTCCACCATTACCCATAAAACCTCTTCCACCCATTCCACCAGGCCTATTCCTCATTTGACCACCTGATCCTCTACCACCAATTCCTTGAGCATTTCCTCTACCCCAACTACCTCGACCAAACCCTCTATTTTCCCCAGCTTGGAAATTCCCTCCAATGGCATTGTTGTTGTTGGTCATGACGGGTTTAGTTGGAGTATCAGCAAGCCCTCTCTTCGCTTGTGCAAGTACAGATTGCGCCTGTTGGCTCCTATTCACCTGTGCCTCTCCCATTCTTTTGACTGAATACGGAGAGGCATACTCAACAACACAAGGCCTACCATCAAATGCATACCCATTCAACCCCTCTTTACAAGCTGTAGCTGCCACAGGATCAAAAAACTCCACTTGACAATACCCTTTAGACTTCCCACTAGCTTTCTCATCGAAGAAC
Source organism: Leavenworthia alabamica (assembly GCA_000411055.1). Taxonomy (NCBI): domain Eukaryota; kingdom Viridiplantae; phylum Streptophyta; class Magnoliopsida; order Brassicales; family Brassicaceae; genus Leavenworthia; species Leavenworthia alabamica. Next base: position 226,171 of record KE157695.1, read on the forward strand.
TTAACCTCCTTCACTTGACCATACTTGCACAGTTCTGCCTCAAGCTCAGCATCAGTTGTCCACCAATGCAAATCCCCAACAAAAAGAAAAGTTCCACCGCCTCCACCTCCACCACCGTTCCCCCCGCCAGTAGGAACACCAGGCATAGCGATAGTAGTTCCGTTCCCGACCATGTTAATACCAGGTCCAGGAGGGGTACCCCCATTAGCATTACCCATCACAGGCCTCACCAAATTCTCGTTATGTCCCAAGATATGAGGTGGTGGTGGTGGCAAGAGACCTTGAGAAACGTTATGTCCTCTAGGAGCCTCGAGATCATTTTCTCGATTAGGAGTTTGGTCTAGCTCAACTTTAAGTCCACCTCCAGTACCAGGACCAATTCCACTAGCAATCTCCTGATCACTTACCTTCACTTCTTGAGCTCCATATCCACTAGAAGCAACAACCACTTCAGTATCACTTCCTCCTTCTTCTGCTTCTACAGCAGCGCTCTCACCAATCAAACCAGGAATCGAGACCTCAGCTTCAGATGTACCCAAAACTGGTTCAACCTTATCATCCCCTTCGATGTTAACCTTGTCGTTTCCGGATCCCACTTCGTCGATCTTTCTCATAGACTGAAGAAATCCTTCTCCGACATTAACATCGTTATAAAGATCCTCATAATCATCATCCTCTTCTTCCGCCATAAAACTATCATCGGCAACGGCAGATATAGCCTCGTTTTGATAAAACTGATCCATCTGAGCTCTCCCATCTCCTTCATCCATCCTTAGGCTCTTCCAAGTAAATATTAAAGCTCCTTTATTTCAATTTTAAGCTTAACGCTCACTCTAATATGAACAATCTCAGAAGCACATGTTCCCGGAAGCTAAAAACGGAGAAAAAAGAGCTGCCGCAAGCAAACCCTAAGCCGGCAGATTTGTAAAACTTCTCTAAGATTCTTATTGGTATGTTCGGTAACGTAAACCGTGCACAATGCGCATTATAAAGCCTTCCCCAATTAAGAAAAAACACGTGTATTACGAGGACTAAACGATCCATTCATGGGCCACACAAAAGCTATACTTCTTAACTACATAAACGGGCTAGCTTTTTTTAATGGGCTAACTTAGATGACAAGTATAAACTACCTGTCGTTCAGATTTTCAAACGTCATGTCGTCTAATAGTAACCGGTTAATGGCTACATCACTTGCTACAACCGGTTAATATACAGGCGCCTTCTCCAACGGTCATATATCTCTGGAAATATCTTACAAATTCATACCGTTTCGTGTTTTGCAGAATCTCACTTACATCAACAGAAACTGCCGACCAAACTCTTTTCAGTTTTTGTCAACAAATAAAAAACGATGCATCAGTTTGTTGTAATTTCCAGTTTTGTCTTCTTAGTTTCTATTTTTAGTAATGTGCAAGCCTACATTGCACCCACTCAATCGCCGCGACTCGCAATGAAACATCCTCCTCTGGGAAGATCTCATTCTCCGTTAAGGTCTCCGATATCTCCTCAAACTCCCACTTTACCATTATATCCTCCAGAGATTCAAAACTCTCCGTCGCCAGTGGCACCATCTCCACTTATGAAGTCTTCTGAGAATTCCTCTGTTTTCTCTCCAGCGACTTCACCTGTTACATCACGGACCAATGCGTCTCCTTTGAAATCCCCTGTTTTTTCTCCGACGATTTCCCCTGTTTCTTCTCCTTTGAAATCACATGTATTAACTCCAGCGACTTCCCCATCTCGGACTCCTTTGAAATCCCCTGTTTATTCTCCTTTGAAATCCCCTGCATCAACTCCGGCGATTTCCCCATCTCGGACTCCTTTGAAATCCCCTATACTAACTCCGGCGATTTCTCCATCTCGAACACCTTTGAAATCCCCTGTTTTATCTCCCGCGACTCCTCCTTTTACATCTAGGACCATTGCGTCTCCTTTGAAATCTCCGTTGACTTCTCCTGTTTCCACTCCGACTGTCGCCACGAACCCCATCTCTTCTCCTGCGACTTCCCCTGTTTCCCCTCCGATTACAACCCCAGTGAAGTCTCCAATCTCCGCTCCAACTATAAGTCCCACTGCCACCCCTCCAGCAAACCAGCCACCAATATCTGCCGATTCTCCAGAGATAGCAGCACCGTCGCCGGTGATTATTCCTATTATTCCGTCGACTCCAGCAAATACGCCAGATATATTTCCTTATGGACGAGGTCCGGTAAGTAGTTCAGCACCAACTACAGCGAGTTTGGCGCCAGAGACTGCTGAGGTACCAGCCGGAGATAAGTCGGCTTCTAAATCCGTTCAACACAATCTTCTATGTGCATTGCTGATCTTAGGAATCACTTTGGTTCTACATACAAATTAATATCTTCAAGACTATTGTATTTTTTCACATTTCTACGATTATTTAAATTATTATTTGTATCTAATTACTCGGTAGTTATTTTATGTTTATAAGAGAGATTTTTTTCTTTTCTTAAGACTCATTACATTAACTCATGCGATTTTGGATTTTTGGATTTACACTATCTTTTGCCGGTTCGACTAAACCGAATTGGGTACTATGAGAATATTCAATATTTTAATCTTTTTTATTGAATTTACTTCGAAATTATACAAACAAAAATTGTGAGATAATAACAGAAAAAAAAAAGTGGATTTTGATTGAGATAATATTGATGTACACCTATATATGCATGCCCTACACGACAACAAAAGTATAAGATAACACAAGCATCAAAACATAAACCGGCATAGAAGATGAATAATAGGCCACCGCCGCTNTAAGGGTAAGGTGGAGTGAAAAAGTAAGGATACGGTGGAGAATACATGAAAGGTGGTGGTATGTTCGTAGGAACAGGAGGGCAGCGAGAACGAGGCGGTGGAGGTGGTGAAGCTTGTGAAGGCGGTGCACGAGGTGGAGGAGGGTTACTGTTAGGAGAGTAGCCGGGATAAGAAGACGGTGGAGGAGGAGTACTATATGGAAAGTAGCCTGGAGAAGAAGGTGGTTGATTACATGGGTATGGAGTGCAAATATAAGTGTTTGAATCTGAAGCTAAGTTTAGATTGACAAAGTTGATAAGTGATAGATAAAAGGTAATAAAAGGAACATAGAGAGAAGCTTGAAGAGACAACATGATGACTTAGAGAAGAGATGATGTGTTTGGTCTTTTGTCTTGAGATTTATAATAAAAGGAAATGAAAACTTTTATGCGGTTCGTGTTATCTGCCGCATGGCATAACACATGTAAGTCTTGGAGAGTTTATGAAGAAAATGCTTGTGATCTTTTTTAATTTTTTTGTCATTTAGTGACAAACCAAAACTGATTTTTACAACAATAAGTATTAAATAATGGTTCCATATAGTTGAACTCTTTCGTTTGCGCTTAAAAACCCTAGATTCGTGTCTTGTGTAATCAGCTGATGATATAGTAAATAAAATGTGTATTTTTTTATAAATATTATCTACGATAGTTAACATATGATTTTCTTGATGTTAAACATGTCAAAATTTTCATCTAAAATCTTTCAAGTGTACGAATATTTTACTATATGGCATAAGAGATGTAACAAACAGTATATTTTTTTTGTCAATTAAACTTTTACGTCCCTAAAGCTAAGTATAATATAAAAAATTAATTTTAGTTAAGTATAATAATGTTATTACAAATGTATTGGACCCGAGTACGACCGTGAAATAGCCCAAAATATTATGAAAGCCTTCGGGAGTAAATGAGTAATAAGAGACTATAGAGTATAGATCACATATTAACAATTTTTATATAAAAAAGTGAAATGTATAATTATATATGCAAATATATCATATATTTAAGTAGATAGGTTGCCATAAGTTAATGTATTAAAAAAAATCTTAGATAAAATCTTTTGTTTTAGCCAGTCACACTAAATATGATAAATATCATAAGTTACCATAAAATCAGGTAAATCCAAATATAACTTAGTTTTGATTTATATATATTTAAAGTACATCAACATTTTAGGTTTATCTAGGGTACTAGGGTTCACAAAAGTTAATTAAAAAGTTTTTAGATATTGACGGTGATTAAAAAAATTGTGGTATTTCTAAGAAATTGTTCCATAAATTTTCAATATTACAATAATAAAAAATTGAAAAAAGAGAACGAAATAATTAAATATTAATTATTCTAATATATAAGTCACTGTCGGAGTCTATAAGAGAGATCCCTCTGCTTTTTATTTTATACATCGAGAGGCTGTGTTCTTGTCGAAAAAAGGACAAAGCTTTCGACAGTCCAATATGTCTTTAGGTTACGCAGAGAAATTATCCTTCATTGAAGATGTTGGTCAAGTCGGCATGGCTGAATTCTTCGATCCATCTCATGTTCTACAATGCAAGGTTTCTGGGTTTTATTTTTAATGTGTTTAATCGATTTTTCTCCAGATTCTATGTTAAATTTATCACGTTGCCTTTGATTCTCGTCTCAGGGTTTATCACATAGCAGCTTAGATATTTAAAGTTGATCCTTTTATGTGTTTGATTTTGGATCGTAGGTTTCATATTTGCGCCTTTTGTCTTGTGAATTTGTTGTAAAAATGAGTACTTGATGATTTATAGCATATAGTTTAGGGTTTATAGTACTTGTTTTTGGACTTGGATTATAACTAGAATGAGCTAGGTCACAATGTGATTGATTTTTTATTTACTGATTATGCTAAATCCTTTGTTTGAATTCAGATTTGTATTGAGATTTTAGCTGTTGATGCATTGAATTATGTATCTTTTTGGTATGATAAAGGATCTGGTCACAAGATCTTGCTTTAACTATTGTGCTAACTTTGTTGTTTGTTTTGGTAAACTGTAGATTGAAGAACTTGCTAAGATGATTCAAAAGGTTGAATCTATGCCCTCTTTCATATTATATTTGTTTCTTGTTGTTATATTCAAGAAGCCACTGGTTTAATGTTTGCAGAGTAAGCATCTAGTAGTCTTTACAGGTGCAGGCATTTCAACTTCTTGTGGTATTCCTGATTTCCGAGGTCCCAAAGGTATTTGGACATTACAGGTCAGTTGTTATTGATGTTCCATATTTAGAGTGTCAAGCTATATACTGAAGAACCATCTCCAGTAATGTAACACTTGTGATCTGTTCTTTTGGTTTTAGAGTGAGGGTAAAGATTTACCCAAAACATCTCTGCCATTTCATCGTGCAATGCCGAGTATGACACATATGGCTTTGGTTGAATTAGAGAGAGCTGGGATTTTAAAATTTGTCATCAGTCAGGTATATCTTTGCCATTTGTTCTGCTTCTTCCTCTTCTCTGCTACATTCTTTTTTTTGGCCATGTTTAATGTCTATAGCTTTCATATACATGCTGCTTCATATTTTGTTAGAATGTGGATGGCTTACATCTTCGATCTGGAATACCAAGAGAGAAGCTTTCTGAACTACATGGAGACTCTTTTATGGAGATGTGTCCATTATGTGGAGCAGAGTACACTCTGATCCCTTTTGATGGGAGCTGTCATCATTATCTACTCCCTTAATAGTAACAACCTTTTTTGAAATTTTGAAGGTACATGCGTGATTTTGAGGTGGAAACTATTGGATTAAAAGAGACATCAAGAAAGTGCACTAAGGAAGACTGTGGAGCTAAACTTAAAGATACAGTTTTAGATTGGGAGGTGAGTTTTATTTGCTATTCTAATACAAGCTCTTTTTATATCTAATGAATATCTGTGTATCTCTTATGTTTGTTTCTTTCCATGGCAGGATGCTTTACCACCGAAAGAGATTGATCCTGCTGAAAAACACTGTAAAATGGCTGATCTTGTTCTTTGTTTGGGTACAAGGTAATGAATGACTTAGAAGATCTTTCATGTTTAGAATCTATAAACACTCTTGATTATTTAACCAAGTAACTAAACTACCTAATCTGGATGATCTTGTGTTTTTCTTGAATCTTGAGACTAACTTCTTTATACAGTTTGCAGATAACACCTGCTTGCAATTTGCCTCTCAAGTGTCTCAGAGGTGGAGGCAAGATTGTTATAGTTAATCTTCAGGTAAGTTTTCCGATTTCTTCATCTCCACGAGTTCTTATATAAATTAATATATATGAAAGAATGTGTGACTGATGATTTTAGTTCTTGTAGAAAACACCAAAGGACAAGAAAGCAAATATAGTGATTCATGGTCTTGTTGATAAGGTTAAGACTTAAACCTTTGGTTGTTTCTTAAACTGTGGACAAAACTTAAAGATGTATTTTTCTTGATGAGCAGGTGGTTGCAGGGGTCATGGAATCTCTCAACATGCAGATTCCAGCATATGTTAGAATAGATCTTTTCCAAATAATCTTAACTCAATCCTTAAGTGGAGGTAAGCTTTTTGTTTGTTTTGTTAGGCTTTTCATAGCTTTCACTTCACTTCACATCATTTCATTTCTGTTACAGATCAGAGGTATATTAATTGGACAATGCGTGTTGCAAGTGTTCATGGATTGACTTCTCAGTTACCATTCATCAAGTCTATTGAGGTAATCTCTGGAAACTACTAAAACAAATGCCTTAAAGAATCAAACTTGTTTCTGATATTTCGGTTTGAAATCCAGGTTTCTTTCTCAGATAACCATAAGTATAAAGAAGCAGTTCTTGATAAGCAGCCGTTTCTTATGAAAAGGTAAAAAAACTAAGCCAAGAAGTTTCAGTTCTTGTTCTATTTGTTACTCATGTAGATTATCATCTTCTTCAGGAGAACAACAAGAAACGAAACTTTTGATATATTCTTGAATGTCAACTACAGTGATGGTTGTGATTGTATCTCCACAAAACTTAACCTCCCATTTGAATTCAAGGTTTGTTTAAGAGACTAATAATATCAATAAAAGTTCTTTGTTATCTTGACTCAAAAACAAAAAAACTATGTAGGTTTCAAGAGAAGACCATGGAGAGATAATTGACAAGGAGGCTATGTTGCAAAGGCTTAGAGAGAAAGCGGTTGAAGAATCATGTTGTGGGCAAAGTGATGTGGTTGAGAGAAGATTGGTTTCTGAACCAAGAAGTGAGGCTATTGTGTATGCTACTGTGACTAGTCTCAAGACTTATCAGTGTCAACAATATATGTTTGCTAATGGAGACCTCAAATGGAAGCTGGATGGTTCTAAAACGACTCGTAAACGTTCTAGAACTCAGAAGCGAAAATTGAATGCAGAGGAAGAAGAGTCCAAGGCTTAGGAGGAAGAAAAGAAAAGAAAGATTTTTATTGTATATATACATAAACAAAAACTAGTTTAACCGGAATAGAGCTGAGTGGATTTTGTTTTTGGTTCACACTCGGTTCTCTTAAGGAGTTATCTTGGTTTTGGTTTGAACATGATTCATATGATACACAGATTTGGTAAAAAGCTGAATACAACAAATACATCTATTTGTCATTCATGAGTTGATGTTGTCTGATATAATCCATACATGAGCAAGAGAAGCCACATGACTTATATATGCTTCTCTTGCTCTATAAATGAGCAATGCATCGCCTGAAAGAAGCAGAGGAGAAATCATAAATGAGCAAGAGAAGCCATTTTTACACGTTCTTGAGAAGGAGAAACATTACACTACCTTAATCTACTTGAACTGATCTGATCAGTATAAGATTATGTTACCAAAGATCATACTTTATACATCTTTTCCTCTCTACGCTGAGACGATCACATAACATGGTGGCAGAAGTAAAGAGAGCACACTCCTGACAAGAACAAAACTATCTTTTTGTTAATATCAGAGTGTGCTCTCTTTCTTCTGTCAACATTTTCTATCTTCTTCTCCAGGAGAAAGAAGAAGAAGATGAAAGTTGTGACGTGTAGCGTAAGTAAGAAGAGAGGGTTGGCTCTGTATATATAGTGAGGGAAATAGGTTTACAGGCTATAGCCGGTGATAAAGAGGTGGAGACCAGCTATAGTAGGTGAAATTAAAACATAGCTGAAAATAGTCATGAGATTACTTGCAGTCATCAAACTGGAAGTTTCTACAATATTAGAGATTCTCCTTTTTCTTGACTCTTTCTTTACTTTTCGCTTTCACAATTTAATTTTGATTTATCTTTTATATTTTTTTGGTTTCTTACTTATATATATTTTTTCACTTCTAATCATGTTTTCTTTATCTGAGACCAAAATTAATGCATCCGATTACTCCATATAAAATGTTTTTTTTTTATGTTCCCAAATATAAAATTTTCTCATATTTCAGTTTAATTTTATAGAATATTTCTTAACCAATAATATTTTATAGTTATTTTTATAATTAGTTATATTGTTTATATTATAAAATAAAGATAAATTTTTAAAAATATCTTTCAGACAAGATTTCATATAAAACGAAACAGAAAGAATAAATGATATAATTAAATACAATTTAATTTAAAGTTTCTTGCAGTGAAAAAAATGACTAGTTGTGAACTTGTGTTGATAAATAATGGTATTTTAATTTATTAGTGTTATTTAATAAATAAATTATTCAGCTTAATTAAAAATAGATTTAAAATCGTAAAACTCGGACGTTGCTTTCAGGTAAATGAACAAGGCAAAATTTAAGTGTGTCATCGACATTTCACCAACTACCTCTCTACGCTCCTGAGCTGCTACATCTTAGCCGTCTGATTAAAAGGGGACCCACTGTTCAAATTAAGCACGTGTTGATTTAGATATAGCTTTTCAACAAATAGGCCCATTATATATAGAAACAGGCTTTTTTTTTTTAACATTTTGGCCCAACTACACAGAGAAGAAGAAGAAGAAGAGAAATTTACTTGAGCTTTATCTGATACATAGTATGTGTTGCTCGTTTGACAATTAATTTAAACACCATTATTGTTATTCTTTTGTTTCATTGACAGTGAGTTCCAGAAGCTTGTGTTGTTAAGCATAACATGACAGTAAAGCTACACCTTTACTGGCTCCATTCTCTGACCAAAGGAGACTTAGCTTCTTATGTGTTTTATAGAGGAATCTTTGGATGAATATGTCGGAATTGAGACAATGAGAAACTAGTTGTATAATTGGGACCAAATTCAAAGAAAAAAAACAAACAAAATCACTTCAAAATTCTACTTAATTATATAAAAGAACCAAAAATAGAGCATTAAGTTATGATATCATAAGAGTTCTTCTACTTTAGTCTCTTCAAACTTGTGAATAAGATTAATGACCTCCTCAAGACAAGTTTCAAGTTCCTTCAATTCTTGTGTTTCCAAGGCATAACTCTTTCTAGCCTATAATAACAAAGCAAATACATCATACATAATCTACTCATATTCTGATAATAAAAAAATCAAAAATATTTACTTGTTTAATAGTGTTCTTCAAATGCATCTCTGAATTACACAGTTGCAATTTGCTTCCAGTAGAAGCTGAAATCTCCATATTCACCTTACAAAATTCCAATGATGCTCTTGCATACTTTTCAAAACGCATTTTGTCTTTCCACACTTCTGATCCCTGAAAAAAACATAGTCCTTATATTACCTGATGCTCACCAAACACAAATGCAATATATATGGTTTTGATTCAATAATCATTACCTGATATGATCTCACTTGTTTTAATAGTGACTCACTGCATCCCATAAGATCTCCTTTGAATCTACTCCATCTTGCATATAATCCCCAGATTTCAAATGTACTCTCTGTTTTCACCATCTATTATAATACACAACAACTATGAATATCAATTATATATAAAAGAGAGAGTTTTGAGAAATATTTTTGCTATACCTGCTGAATAATGTTGCCAAACAAGTCTATGTGGAGTTGTTGACTCTCAGCTGTTGTTGCAACACAACATATGATTTAGTTTTTTTATATGAAGAAAGAAGTTTTTCTATTTCAATCAGAATGAACACTTACTTACATGATAACTTATTACTACTTTCAAACTTTGTCATTATACTGTCCAATAAATCAACATCAATCCGCTTGTTTTTAGTCAGTTTCATTACCTGTTCTAAAGCTTTCAAGGCCTGTAAGATAAACAAAGGGTTCTTACTTACTTACTTACTTCTTATACAAGAGAGGAGCTAGAGTGTATTATAATATTTTAAGTAATTTTACCTGATCAGTTTTTTCAACATCTAGAGCCATAACACTGTAATTCTTCCACAACTGCCACCTATCTCGACTGGTTGGTTGATCACACAAATATATATTTTTCAATTACTAATCTTTTTACCTGCAAGTAACAGATCGCAAAAGGATATAAAAGAGCAGTTTACTTGTATTTAACTGCTTCTTTGATTGTAATGAATGCTTCTTTGCTCCTTTTCATTTCTCTATACCTGCACTCAACACCATTATCCATTATAAAATGTGAACATAGATAAGAGAAGAATAGTGAAACTGAAATTGCTTACAGACTAGCAATGTTACTCCAAGCCGCCCAGTTTTCAGGATCAAGTTGAACAGAGGAAGTGAACGCATCTAGTGCTTTCTGTTTATCTTTGGCCTACAAAGATTTAGGATGACAAGAATTACATACACTGCTACTAAGGTATTGGAGAAGATGAAGTAAGATACCTTCAACGCAGCATGACCAAACCAAAACCAACCATCTGGGTAGAAAGAATTTAAGGCCATTGCAGCCTCCCTAAAAAAAACACATGACAAAGTAAATCAGTTTGAAGATAAACATAAACCAAATTAGTTCCAACGTACCATAGCATTATTGATTTCTCAAAATCACCGCGAATGTATGCGCTTTGAGCAAGAGCCCGCTGCAAGATGAAGATAATTAGAAAAAGAAAAAAAAAACATTTGACTGGTTTGTGTCTACACAACCAACCTTAGCATGAACTGACTTATCATTTGAAACCTCAAGAGCTTTTTCATAACATGAATCATTAATAGTAACATCCCCTAGCGAACACCTGAAACACAATATTCAACATCAAATTTACTAATATACACTCATAAAATGATAATTGATAACTATACCATAATCTTGGGTCATTTGGCCGTTCTAGAAGCTGTGCATTAATGAGATCTACAGCTGCTGATTTCTTTCCAAGGCGGCTGAAATTTAACATCACATAATAATAATTAAGATTTGCAACAGCCATAGTGATTCATATTTAGTTTATTACCAGTAGCAGTGTATGAGATTATCCCACAATTCAAGGCTCTCAAATATTGTGATTGCTTCCCCAAGCAAACCACAATTCACCAGAAGATCACCATATTCCCTGTTAGTTAAAAGTCATGAAAAACCTTAAAAGGATTAATCATATCTATACAGGAATAAGTTACTTTCTCAATGCAGGAATAGTAGGAAGATTGACTGCATAGCAAAAAGGTATCCGATTTGATACTCCAGGATCTCCCTTCATCATAGAACCAACCTGACAAAAGGAAAATTACCACAGCTTCAGTTTAAAGACAGAATGAAATAACATGAGGGAATGTTTCACACAATACCAATTTATACATCATCTCCACAGCACGTCCCACTGTTCGACCTCGAGTTGATTCCCATCGAACTCGTATTAAGTCACAGTAACACCGTAGCTATTCCATGTCCCAATCACAAAAATAGTCAGTTTATTTTGCTTGCATAGCTTATTGTGATGAAAATATATAAGTAAACGTTTAAACTCAGTCACTTATTGAAACTTACAGCAAAATATGTTGACTCTTGAGTATCAATTGCCTCAATATATGGAGCCATATCCCATGCTGCCACAAAAGAAAAAGAAAAATATCCCATATTGCATCTTCTCTATGGATCATTCAAATTTTAAAAATTGATATAGAGTTCAAGTACTTTGCATCTCATCGTGGCGACTACCCTTTCCAATTAAAAGGCACTGAGCCAAAATCAAAGCCTGTTCAATAGGTTTCAAAGGCACAGAATCTTTGCCAGCTTGGCTCTCGTTGTTGACTAGTTTGGGAGTCATATATACTTTACGTTCATCATCTTCCCCAGCTTCATAAGGTCCAACACTAGCTTTCTCAGATACCAACCTCACATCCCCATTGGATGACCTAGTATTGGCTATCAATACCATCTGTGCCTTTGGATCTACCTATATCAATATATATCAGAAAATTTTAGAATAACAATGCCAAATATATATATATATATATAACAGAAAAAGATATCTCATAACTTACTTGGTGAATAGTACGATATCCAAGAGCCCCAGTAACAGAGAATTCGATCCCTGCTTCTGCTTTAGCAGATTCAAGCTCCAACCTGAAAGTTTTACTCCGAATCAATCAAGAACAATAAACTAAACAAGTAAGAAGATAAAATGGAATGTGATGGCTGAGCAGCAGCAACAACTCAATGATATATATAGTTGTTACCTAGAAGAATCAATCCTTCCATATATAGATTGCAATACACATGCTTCCAGATGGATGGTTGAAGCTATAGATGAAGCTTCATCTTCTAGCAACTTTGTAGCCCAATAGCTTTTGACTTTTTCCATTGCTCCAAAATGAGCTAAAGATTCAGCCAAGTAAACTTGTAACATCTCAAATAAAGATGAAGATGGATCATGTAGAACTCTTTGATGAATAAGTAATACTCGAACAAGCCACCATGGAATACTCTTTAGTTCAAAAGTTTCAGTTATAGTTGTCTCATCATTCAACGTTAACAGCAGCATTCTAGCAAAAACTAAATGCTGCAGGAAAACAAAAAAGATATTAACTAGTGTCTGGACTACATAGAATTGAATCAAATACCGAATCTAACGAATATTTTGTCAATGCCTATGCCATAGTACCTGTAGATTAGAAAACTTGCCGAGCAAGTCAGAACCTACGGACATGAGCTGAATCTTAGCCCAGTTCTCCCATTCAACCAATTCCTTACTTTCTGATACTCTAAACGGTAAATAACATTTTCTGTATCCTTCTGTTGACCTAAGAAAATAAAAAAAAAATGATTTTTTTATAAAAATAATCAAAATCCAAAATTTAAAATGAGTTACCCAGTCAAATTGCAACGAGTGAACCAAAAAGTAGCAGCTATTGCTAAGCACATCACTAGAATAACACGTCGAGCCTTATCAATTTCATCTGAAGAATCGTTCACCACGAAGGATTTTACCTTTTCAACAAGCTCGGAGTAAAATCGTTCAGCGGAATCAACTGAGTCAACCAGTTCCGACTCGGAATCTCCGAATATTAGCCTTGTAGCATCAGAGGATAGAACTCCAAGATAGTCTCCAGCCTCGATTGAAGACAGAAGAGACCTTATAAGAGAGTCGTGTGGATGAGTATGGGATTGGAATTCAACAGGGTTATCCGACTGCGGTAAGGAGAAGGTGCACCGGAGGAGACGGAGCTCGTAACCTCGAAGTATTTCCACTTCGGCATTGTTGACCATGTTTGAAATAATTTAGTTTCTTCGCTCTAGGGTTTTTTTTACGTCTATTTAGAAAGGCTTTATTTTTTTTGACGAATCGATAGGGTTTTTAGGTCAACTACATCTACTACCCTATTAAATGGTCAAATAAATTATCTGTTAGTTTATTACAAACTTACATTCCAATATTTAGTTACCAAAAAATGAATTAATACCAAAAAAGAATACAAGATATTTATATTAGTATCCCAATATTATATTTTAGTTAAGTATTAGTGTCACAATGAATAATAATATAAATATTTTGAAAACATTCCAATTAAGTAATAGTATATTTAGTGTATTAATGTGAAGAAAATATAAATAAAATATATTTAATACATTGATATCAAAATAGTTAACACAAATATTTTAGAAACATTCTAATTTTTTTTTTCGTCAGAAACATTCTAATTAAATAATAATATATTTAATGTAAAAATGTAAATAAAATATATTTAATACATTACTATCAAAATAGTTAACACAAATATTTTAGAAATTAATATACCAATTAAGTAATAGTATATTTACTACCAAAAAAGACGTAAATATATTTAATACATTAATAACAATGTGTTGGAAACATTTTAACTAAACAATAATATGTTTAATACTTTAATATCAAAATAATTTAAAAAGTTATCAATTTATTAAATCGACACTATCCAAATATTTTATATATATATATAGCCGGAACTTATTTTTGTGTTATTATATAGATGGCCGGAGCTCATTTTTGTGTTAAGATTTGCAAAAATCAAAACATATAAAGTCATGCAAATTTTATATGTCATAACAATTTCGTAAAACAAGAGCTTAGTTGGGTTAAAGGTAAACCAGTAACATTAAAATCTATAATGTATTGGTGTAAACGTGAAGATGGTGACACTTTATGTATAATAAGATTGCCAATAAAGATAGATATATAAGGTGTATCAAAATTAATTACTTAAATATTTGAAGCCTCAATTAAATAATCGATCAGCTCTGATTTAGCATAAAATATCATCAACCAGCTTAAAACATTAGAATATTTTTCCAGTTTCTCTTTAATATAACTCCACAGATGCTTTGTGCAATGTCAAGGTTTCTCGATTTGCAGGCTCCAACAAAATCACCATTGTTTGATACTCCGGTTCGTGTGTTGTAACAGAGGCCTAAACCGGTTTTGAATTGAACCTTTCAAATAATAAAACCAGACCGACCGGAACTAAATCACATGAACCAGCACAAAATCGGTTCATGAAGAAATACGTATATGTCCTTTTCACTTGCTGCTAATTACGTCGTTAGGGTTACTTTCAGACGTTATATGTCCTTTTCCTTTCGTCATGCTGCTAAATATTTCCATCTCTTCTTAACAAGGTATGAAATGATGACATCATCGATCCATAACTTTAGGGGTAATTTCATAATAAAAAGTTTATAAAGGGTTCTTCGTGGAATTTTGTATGAAACAGCGGAAAGAGCTTCTGTTCGGTTGGACCACTTTAGATGTAATCATTACATGTTTTTACAAAGTACACTCATACACTTTGCGTGTGTAAGAGATATCTCATTTTTTTTGTTAAAATATATATCTGATTCTTTTAAATGCAAATTTTTTCATGTAAAATCTGGAGAAAAAAACATAAAATGATCCCAGAATAGAAGAAAATAAATGCAATTTTTTTGGTGGAAAGAATTATAGGAACAAAATGAAGAACCACTTCATTTGTCTCCCTTAGTTTGGGAACAAAACAATTCTTGGCAACGATTTATATATATATTCAAACTCCAAGTTTTCTTTTTATTTTGTTGATTAAAATGACTATAAGTTTGATATCATGTAAATTTATAAGATAAATTTTACTTCAATAATATAGAGACGATTATATAGTATCAAAGAGAACATATTAATTTGGTTGTATACTTGTATTACATGTATATATAACACTTATTTTTAAAAATAATTTAAGCATTAATGTTTGGGAGATCGACATCATCTCCATCACTTTCACATAACAGTTTTAAAAAGGTATCTAAAAATAAATATAAGCATATTTGTTTATACAAAAATAATTAAATCAAGATAAAACTTGGAGCTAGTTTACAAGTAGTTTAAGGTCAATGATCATCCTTTTTTCTTTTCTAGTCAAATCGGTCATTGTCATCCAAAGAAATAAACTTATTTTTTATTTAAATTTTCATCTAACAAAAATAAAAAATAAAGCATCTCGTCATCCCAAATCCCAAATCCCTCTATAAATAACTGTGTATTCTTTTTCTACTACACCACATTTTCTTCTAATAGTTTCTTTTGCTTTCAAAATGTCTTCCTACAAAAACTTGAAAACTGCAGTTGAAGATTTCTGGACAGCACAATACTTGCAAGAAGATGAAGATTTGTTTCAATTTGCTGAAGGAAGCAAGGGAGATACTAGATTCCCAAATGGGTATTTCTTTTGTATTTTAAATATTATAACGTTTTTTTATTTTCTTTTTGTATTTAAATATAACTTTTGTTTTAATGTTAGTTTTATAGAAGCTTTTTTACAACAACTTGAATCATCAAACTGGAAAAGAGTGGAAGATCAAGAGTGTCAAGTTGAGTTAGAATTATTATTAATTTCCTTTTAATTTACCAATTTCTTTGTTCTTGACTTCTTTCTAACATATATTGCATGTAAATGATAGGAGGCAAAACAGATCATGTTTAATCTCATGGAGGAAGAAAAGAAAAATGCTGTGGAGGAACCAGAGGAAGAGGAGACAGTTGAAGTTCAAACTCCAACCGAAACAGTTGAGAATGAGACAAGTGAGTACAGAATTGTGTGGGTTACGCCACGTG
Source organism: Leavenworthia alabamica (assembly GCA_000411055.1). NCBI lineage: Eukaryota > Viridiplantae > Streptophyta > Magnoliopsida > Brassicales > Brassicaceae > Leavenworthia > Leavenworthia alabamica. The sequence goes on from KE157695.1 coordinate 242,382, forward strand.
TTCCACAGGATCGAATTCTTGGAGTTGGTCCTATTATTGATCGACATTATTAAACTATTTATGAATGGTATGGTCTATGGTGTTTAATTACCTTTAATTAATCTTCATGTTTCGTAAGTACTACTTAAGTTTTATAAGTCAGTTAATATGATGTTTACGACGGTTTGTAGTAATTAAGTTAAGTAATTATATTTATAATGATTAAAAGGAATACAAACTATTATTAGATATTATTATCATGTGTAATTTTCGTTTGGGTTGGAATTTATAATGAACACAAAGTAATTATATTAAATATTATCAACCAAGTAAAATTAAAATGTGTCATTTTCGTTTGGGTCTATTTATTTTTAACATACATACACTACATGCCGATTATTTTTTTAATCATAATATTGGACTTTTAAACAATTTTGGACACAAACAATAAACTATATGTGTTTGAACCGGTTGAGTTATAAGCCAATCTATAGAATGTGTATAACTAACTTCAAGAGGGAACAAGTTATGTTTGAATTATTCACATTCACAAACTGAGTTTCTATAGATTAATGTACATGCCCAATCTTTGAGCTTATATTCAAACCACAATATATATATATATATATATATAGCTCGAATAGTAAGTATATCGAGTCTTAACCCCATCGAACCAATTTCTTCATTATAGTAAAATGTTTGGTCTCTAACCTAGCCCTGGGCATTCGGGTCTTCGGTTCGGTTTCGATTCGGTTCCTCGGTTCTTCGGGTATTCGCTTCTACGTAAATAAGTACTATTCGGGTATTTTAAAAATTCGGTTCGGGTTCGGTTCTACGATAAAGAACCGAAAATATTAAAATAACCAAAATACCCAAAAAAAACGGATATTTCGGTTCTACTTCGGGTCTTCGGATCTTCGGGTACCTAATTCAAATGACCATGGAATATGCTAAATCTGTAACATATGCTAAACGAAAAGGTTGCATAGAGAAATATGAGGAATTAGGTTTAATTAATTATATCGG
>KE157695.1:246562-259509 GCA_000411055.1 Leavenworthia alabamica
ACTGTGTATTTTTGCTGTAACTCTATTCCAGGCCCATTACCCGTTTTTGGGCTGGGCCATGATTAATTAAAAAAAAAAATATATATGTAACTAATTGTATGTAAGAACACAAAAGTAAGTGAAAATGTCAACGCCTGACAAGAAACCACTGGTTTTGTCGTCTCACATTACCATCAAAGTCAAGAGTCAGGTACAATAATAAAACTAATATTTTTAGAGATTTTGCAAAACAACCAAAAAATAATTTCTTCAATAATTTTCGATTGTAAAAATAATAAAACAGGATGACAAATGTGTGTACTTCCGGATTAAGAAGGACGTTAAGCTTTGTAGGATGATGCAAGCATATTCCGACAAACTTGGAGAAGATATGTTTACTTTTAGGTTCCTCTTCGATGGATTTAGGATCAAACCTAATCAAACTCCAAATGAGGTACATTACTTAATTATTTTTGAAAAAAATTACATGAACCTTGTTGATAAAAGAATATGATTGTAGCTTGAGCTTGAAGATGGAGATGAAATTGATGCATTTGTCGAACAAGTATCAGGCTTCAGCTTCTGAAGACTTATTATCTTAACCACATTAATAGTTATTAGTTCAGTTCAAAAAATATCAATGTTTTTTTTTGTTTGTAATTATATTTTGATCTACTTTTTAATACAAAAATTGGTTATTAGATATTTAATTGATTATCGAAATTTTAAGTATTATCTTATTTTAGAAAATGTAATAAAAAAATTCCAACAAATTATTGCATATATTTATTTATATATCCACTTTTAAACTAGTAATTATAAGAAGAATTTTAGGCTAACACAACTTGTTAAATAAAATTTAGATTAGAGAAGTAGATAACATTTTTTATAAACTAAACAATTTTTTTTAACTTATATATTGGGATTTATGGAGTTTCACTTATGGAAGTCTATTTCACCTTTGATATGATTAATATTAAGGCTGGGCAAAATAACCAATCCGAAGTATCCGATCCGAAAAATACTACTTGAATCCGGAAAATTTTTCCATTGGGTGATAGATTTTTAAACCCGAAAACCCGAATTCTAACCCGTCGATTAAAACCCGAAATCTAATTATATATATATATATATATTATATATAAATAATTAAATTATTCTAAAATTTTTAGTTATATTTGTGAAATTTTAGTTAATATTTTTTAAATTTAATANATATTTGTGAAATTTTAGTTAATATTTTTTAAATTTAATATTTTTTTTCCTTTTTCCAATATTTTTTCACCCGAAACCGATCCGTACTCGAATTCGAATCCGAAATGAACCCGACAAAATTATTCCATTAAATACTAAATTCCTAAACCCGATATACCCGAATCCGAATAGGTTTTACCCGAATCCGATCCGTTTACCCGAATGTTCAGCCACTGAGACATCATATGTAAGCTTATAAGTTATAACTGCTATAAACAACTAAAATTAAATAAGTATTGAAACTCTCTCACATTTTTTTTTTAATAATGATTACAAAACATAACAGAATTTGCAAAGAAAACAATATGAGAATCATCATCAATTCTTCAAAAGAAATCAAACTCAAGATAATTACTTTGATCAGATCTCACACTTGAAGATGGTACAGTATGCTTCAATGGTTCAAGATTAACCGGTTTAGGAATCTCAGGTGGACTAGCACATCGAACCAAAGCCCAATTAACTCCTTCAAAAAAAGCATGTTGCTTTATCTCTGTTGCTCCACGTTTATAAGCTAATCTATGTTGTGGTTCTTTCACAAGTAAGCTTCTTATCAAATCTCTAGCTGCAAAGCTCACAACTGGTGATTCTGGGAATCTAAGTGGCTGACCAACTACATTAAACAGTGTTGCGCGATTTCCCGATCCTTTAAACGGTGTTTTACCAAACAATAGTTCATATAGAAAGATCCCAAAGGTCCACCAATCTACTGCACTTCCATGTCCTTCACCTTTGATGATCTCTGGAGCTAAGTACTCATGTGTGCCAACAAAAGACATGGATCTTGCTCCTGTAGGCTCTGCAACGAGTTCTGGTAATGGAGTTACTTGGTGGTTACTATTTTCGGTTTTCGGTTTCTTGGATTTCGATGAGAAGAACCGAGGAGAAAAGCAAGATGTAGGAGCCATTGAGATACAAGATGGTTGTTGTGAGCAAGAAATCGAATTCTTTGACAAGCCTTCGGATCCGAGATTGGATGATCTAACTATAGAGAGACTAACAGTACATCTCAAGGAGAGATCGAAATCCGAAAGCATAACATGTCCATCATCTCTCACAAGAACATTCTCTGGTTTAAGATCGCGGTAAATGATCCCGAGCATATGTAGATATTCCATAGCAAGAAGCACTTCAGCAACATAAAACCTTTAAAACCAAGTCAATACAGTTATTATTAGCACTCCGCAAAATAATCTACCCAAAACACCCGATCCGAAAACAAATGATTCCACTGGGTGCTAGATTCCTATACCCGAAAACCCGTAACCGAATCCGAACTAGTCGGTTAAAACCCGAGATCTAATTATATATATCAATAATTAAATTATTTTAATAGTTTTAGTTATATTTACAAAAGTTTAGTTAAATTTTTTAAAAATTTAACTTTTTTTTTTTCAATATTTCTTTACCCGAAACCGATTCGTATCCGAATCCGAATCCGAACCGAACACAACAAAATTATTCCATTGGGTACTAGACTCCTAAACCCGAAAACCCGTACCAAATCCGAACACATCGTTCAAAATTCCAGATCAAATTATATATATAAATAATTAAATTATTCTCATAGTTTTAGTTATATTTACGAAAATTTAGTTAACCATTATTTTCTTTTTTTCAATATTTCTTTATCCAAAACCAACCCATATCCGAATTTGAACCGAACCCGACAAAATTATTCCATTGGATACTAGACTTCTGAACCCGATATACACGAACCCGGCCCGCGTACCCGAATGCCCGGTTAAGCGAACATCTAGTTATTACAGTATTACAAAACTCATAAAACTAAATGTTCAAAACTTTTCTTACTTAGCTGCTTGCTCAGTGAATCGTTTCCCAGGTTGTCTCTGTCTTAACGTATGCAAATCACCACCAGGACAAAACTCCATAACCAAACAAGAAAACTTATCAGTTTCAAAATGACTATACAATGTCGGAAGAAACGGATGATCAAGACATTGCAAAATCTCTCTTTCAGTTTGAGCTCTAAGAAGCTTTTTACGTGTAGCCAACGCAGTTTTATCCATAACCTTCATAGCGAAATAACACTTAGTTCCATTTAACTCAGCAAGATGAACAGTTCCAATATCACCACAACCTAACCTCTTCAAGAGTCTAAAATGACTCAAACCCAAACCAGAATGTTTACTTCTAACAGCTTGAATAGCTTCCCATCTAACATCATTAGCTTTGTGAGGTTTATTAACATTGCTACTAAAGCTACTACAAGTGCTCTCATCACTAATATTACTACTTGTACTTGGTCTACAAGTACTACTACTCTTTACACTATCACCTTCCTCATTGATCTTAGTATTATTACCAGTTTTGATGGAATCAGTAAAAGATAAAGTTGAAGATACTTTATCTGCTAAAGTGTTGATTGAATTGGTAACTGATCCTTCTTCTGAAGCCATCTTGATTTGTGTGATTCTTAAAGAACTTGTTTTGATTCTTTCATTAAAGAGTGATCTGAGCTTATGTACTAATCAAAACAAAACAATAGGATCAGTTAAACCAATCATGAAATCACAGATCTTACAAACAAAAACTGTTTTTTCTTGTAAAATTAGATAATAAAACTGATCTTGAATTAGAATCAATTGAAATCGTAATAAGTAAAGAAGAGGACTTTTGGATCTAAGCAGAGAATTAAACCCAGAAGAACGGAGCTTTAGAGAGAGAGAGAGTAAAGAAAGAAAACAATTGAATCCTTACCTGAAAAGTTAAGATTTTTGGGCCAAAAGAGAACAGTCAGTGTTCATGTAACGCTGTAGAGAGAGAGAGAGATAAAGAGATAGATGACCACATCTCCTTGCTTCCATGGAGAGGGGAGAGAGAGAGAGTTGGGTCTGTGAGGAGAGAGAGAGTGTCAAATAAAAAGTTATTTATTTATTTTTTTGAGATTAAATTATTTCAATGTGTTTTTTTTCACAAAATGGTAGACAAAGGTTTATATCAAGGATGCTGTTGTGACTTGTAATAAATTGTTGAGAGAGCCTTTAAAGATTATAAATTATAAGTTATATTTATATTTTTAAGTTGTATGTTTATTAATATTTCTGTTTACCAAATAAATTTTTGTATTATGATTTTTAAATTTTATTTTCCCATGTTGTAATTAAGTAGAACATATGATTCATGTTATTTTATAAGTATGATAAGTATAAGGCTTCTTCATATTAAACCACATATTCTATTAAAAAAAACAAGTAGTGTAATTTGTTTTTTATATTATATTATTTACCTATATCTATTTTTGTAGTACTATAAACTTAGATACAGTAAATCAATGTTTACATATATCAATGTTTATTTAGTTTATCTCCACTCTACTTTAAATGTCAGAACATAGTCCACATGATTTTTGTTTGATGCAAAGAAAATAAAATAAAATAATCTTCTTTTGTTAAATTTAAAAACATAACCCATCTTTTTAGGTGCAAAAATGTTCTTTATAACAGCAGATAAAATAAAATAAAAAGTTATCCGAAATATTAAATACCATCATAATAGAAAAATTGATTGATTGAATCATAAAATCGACCAGTGAGATACCTTAAATGATTTTAGAATATTTATATAAGGAAAATAGAAGAAATAAATAAAAAGAGGTCCCTCAAAACAAGGAGATAAATAAAGAATGGGTTGTCATGTTCTCCAACACAAGTCCCACTTTGGACTTGGACAAATATTATGTGTATCTCATTTCTCTTTCTCTAACTAACTACTTACAACCAATCAACAGCTCACTGCCAAATCCCTTTATTAACTGCTTAAAAAACAGAAACAGTTCAGAGCCTTTCAACTTCCAATGTGTTTGTTGTCTAGGTCATTTTGTTTTGGGTTGAATCATTCTTATTTTAGGCAAAAGAATAACATTATTTGATAAAAATATACTTTTTTTCTACGTAAATTAAGAATATTTATATTATATATATATATACCACCAAATTAAGTTTAACTTCCACATATATCATTAAAATTGATTTAAGACAAAATTAACATTTAATAATTCAATTGAATTAAAGAATAGATTATATTTGGAAAAAATTACATAAAATCCAAACAATAAATAATAAACTCAACCACTAAATACTCAACCCAAACAATAAAAAACTAAAACCCAACCACAAAAATATTCAAACTTAAAATTAAAAATATAATTTTAATAAAAATTATTATTTATATCTGATTAAAAAAATAATGTAATTTTATCTCATAAATTATAAATGATATATTAGAAAAAATTACTCTAAATATATATATATATATATATATATACTTAGTAAAATTGAAATCATTGGATTTATAAACAAATTTATTTGGTTTAAATTTCTTTAACTTTTTTTTATTTTTGCCACTAGTCTCATACACGTAACAAAGATGAGGGATTTAACGAATGGCTCGAGAACCCAACTCCATTTCATAATATTTTCTTAATATTGAAACAAAACTTTTAGGACAAGTAAAGATCTGTCCATGGAGTTTAAAGACAATGCTCCTTATAGTTTTAGAGTGTCGTGAATAAATAAAAACAACAAAGGCAATATATATGGCACAAGTGACAATACAATTACCGTCATCATCAGGTTTTTTCTCTATCATTGCTTCGCCTTTGACTTTGACTTGTCTCTCATGGCTATTCTTTTCTCTTCCCTGCAATATTTGTTTATTGTCAAGTAAATCATTATAAGACAAGCTTAAATGAACTAGATTAAGCAAATGAACTACAAGTGAGAAATCTACCTAGCTTGAGCAATTTCATTCTTCCATTCAGATCTTTTCTTCTTTTGCTTCCTTGCTTTAGAAGAACCATCTTCCACATTTCCATTTTCTGATTTTGATTTATTATCCATTTTGCTTCTCGATTTTACAACCTTTTTCTTCATTTCTTTAGTTTCCTTAGAAGGCTTCTCCATCTCTTCTTCGTCATCATCATCGCTAGACACTTCAACTTGTTCTTCAGTTTCTACAGCTTCACCATCAGCTTCTGATGATTGCTTGTTGCTCATTTTCTTTAGCTGTATACCAAGAATAAAATAACATGAACACAACATTAGAAAATCATGGTTGATCTTTTACAAGGTCAAAAGTGAGAGAGTACCTTTGCTACGAAGAATCCGTCCATGTTGTGTACATGAGGATAGAAACGTCTAGTCATGTCTAATGATGGCTGAAACCTGTGTTCTCTAAATCGGGTGAATCTGATGGACAAAACAGGGTTTGACATGTATTATTGTAAAATGTATCATGGTTACATATATATATATATATCTACAGATGAATAAAAATGTATATTACCCTTTTCTGCCAAAATCAAGCCCACAAGTAACGAGTTTAACATCTCTCTTTTTGAGAGCATAGTCAATGACAGCTTCGTTCTGTGTTAATATTGTCATACAAAAGTTATGATAAATCAGAAACTAAAAAGAAAAATATCAGTTAAACCAACCTCAGCAACCATAAGTGAACATGTTGAATAAACTATATATCCACCGGTTTTTGAATTCGCATCCACCATATCAATTGCAGCCAGTATAAGTTGCTGCATGATAAAAAGGAGTTATATAAGCATTTGAATGAGAATGAAAATTTTGTTTGTTCAGATATATATTTGACAAGTTAAGAAGGAAGTGCCATACCTTTTGCAAGTGAGCAAATTTCTTTATCTCTTCAGCGGTTTTCGAAATTTTAACTGATTCATCTTTTGATATGACCTGTACTGAGAGTTATAAGGATCTAGACCTTAACAACGTTTTAACAAACACTAAGTTCAGAGTTACTTACTCCAGTTCCACTGCAAGGAGCATCCAACAATACTCTATCAACTGTGTTCTGACCTAAAACCTTGGGTAGCTGAAAGCAAAAGAAACATAATAAGTTAAGCAGATCAAATTTTATAACTACAGTACATTTTATGAACACATAGCAGAAATTCAATAGAAAAATTAATGCTCAAGAAGCTAACCTCTCTTCCATCATAGTTACAAACTATGGTATTTGTGACCCCCATCCGATGAAGATTAGCAGTTAGCGACTTAAGCCTAGGTACTTTCATCTCATTCGCATATATTAACCCTTGTTATAGCATCATTATTATGAACATTAACCAACAAAATCAGTATAAACATTATAACAGTAAAATGGGATATGGGATTAGAAGAACAAGAAACCAATGAAGATATACCTGTATTTTTCATTAACGCAGCAATATGTGTTGTTTTGCCACCAGGAGCAGCACTGCATTGGGTACAAATCTTGTTAGAAACTCACACATAACAAAACAGTTGGATATTTTTCAGTTGCGGCTACAATTTAGTAGATGGTGATAACTTACGCTACATCCACAATCCGCTCATTCTCTCGAGGGGCAAGNGATTTATAAACAAATTTATTTGGTTTAAATTTCTTTAACTTTTTTTTATTTTTGCCACTAGTCTCATACACGTAACAAAGATGAGGGATTTAACGAATGGCTCGAGAACCCAACTCCATTTCATAATATTTTCTTAATATTGAAACAAAACTTTTAGGACAAGTAAAGATCTGTCCATGGAGTTTAAAGACAATGCTCCTTATAGTTTTAGAGTGTCGTGAATAAATAAAAACAACAAAGGCAATATATATGGCACAAGTGACAATACAATTACCGTCATCATCAGGTTTTTTCTCTATCATTGCTTCGCCTTTGACTTTGACTTGTCTCTCATGGCTATTCTTTTCTCTTCCCTGCAATATTTGTTTATTGTCAAGTAAATCATTATAAGACAAGCTTAAATGAACTAGATTAAGCAAATGAACTACAAGTGAGAAATCTACCTAGCTTGAGCAATTTCATTCTTCCATTCAGATCTTTTCTTCTTTTGCTTCCTTGCTTTAGAAGAACCATCTTCCACATTTCCATTTTCTGATTTTGATTTATTATCCATTTTGCTTCTCGATTTTACAACCTTTTTCTTCATTTCTTTAGTTTCCTTAGAAGGCTTCTCCATCTCTTCTTCGTCATCATCATCGCTAGACACTTCAACTTGTTCTTCAGTTTCTACAGCTTCACCATCAGCTTCTGATGATTGCTTGTTGCTCATTTTCTTTAGCTGTATACCAAGAATAAAATAACATGAACACAACATTAGAAAATCATGGTTGATCTTTTACAAGGTCAAAAGTGAGAGAGTACCTTTGCTACGAAGAATCCGTCCATGTTGTGTACATGAGGATAGAAACGTCTAGTCATGTCTAATGATGGCTGAAACCTGTGTTCTCTAAATCGGGTGAATCTGATGGACAAAACAGGGTTTGACATGTATTATTGTAAAATGTATCATGGTTACATATATATATATATATCTACAGATGAATAAAAATGTATATTACCCTTTTCTGCCAAAATCAAGCCCACAAGTAACGAGTTTAACATCTCTCTTTTTGAGAGCATAGTCAATGACAGCTTCGTTCTGTGTTAATATTGTCATACAAAAGTTATGATAAATCAGAAACTAAAAAGAAAAATATCAGTTAAACCAACCTCAGCAACCATAAGTGAACATGTTGAATAAACTATATATCCACCGGTTTTTGAATTCGCATCCACCATATCAATTGCAGCCAGTATAAGTTGCTGCATGATAAAAAGGAGTTATATAAGCATTTGAATGAGAATGAAAATTTTGTTTGTTCAGATATATATTTGACAAGTTAAGAAGGAAGTGCCATACCTTTTGCAAGTGAGCAAATTTCTTTATCTCTTCAGCGGTTTTCGAAATTTTAACTGATTCATCTTTTGATATGACCTGTACTGAGAGTTATAAGGATCTAGACCTTAACAACGTTTTAACAAACACTAAGTTCAGAGTTACTTACTCCAGTTCCACTGCAAGGAGCATCCAACAATACTCTATCAACTGTGTTCTGACCTAAAACCTTGGGTAGCTGAAAGCAAAAGAAACATAATAAGTTAAGCAGATCAAATTTTATAACTACAGTACATTTTATGAACACATAGCAGAAATTCAATAGAAAAATTAATGCTCAAGAAGCTAACCTCTCTTCCATCATAGTTACAAACTATGGTATTTGTGACCCCCATCCGATGAAGATTAGCAGTTAGCGACTTAAGCCTAGGTACTTTCATCTCATTCGCATATATTAACCCTTGTTATAGCATCATTATTATGAACATTAACCAACAAAATCAGTATAAACATTATAACAGTAAAATGGGATATGGGATTAGAAGAACAAGAAACCAATGAAGATATACCTGTATTTTTCATTAACGCAGCAATATGTGTTGTTTTGCCACCAGGAGCAGCACTGCATTGGGTACAAATCTTGTTAGAAACTCACACATAACAAAACAGTTGGATATTTTTCAGTTGCGGCTACAATTTAGTAGATGGTGATAACTTACGCTACATCCACAATCCGCTCATTCTCTCGAGGGGCAAGAGCCATCACTGGCAAAAACGAACTAGCACCTTGAAGCTGAAAAAAACCCCCCAAGTACAGATTTAAGCAAAAAACTACATCACATATAAGGTGAACAAACATAAGATGATCATAAATAACTACCATATAGTAACCCGCTAAATATTCAGGAGTCGCACCAATTGGCACTTGTGAATCATAAATAACAAGTCCGACCTATAATAGGACATCCATAAAATAGGTAAGTCATCACATATCAACTACAGTACCTACGTCAAACAGGACTCACGGATAAGAAAACAATAAGAACAAACTACTTACTTTTGACCACTTGCTTAATGGGTCTAGATTGACTCCTCTGTTCAAAAGTACATCAGCAAGATCCCGTCTTCGGGTCTAAAACAAAAAATCATCACCATGAAACTGCATAACTCATAAGCTATAACCCAGCAAAGCACAACCAAGTTCACCTTAAGTGTGTTTGTCCGGATAGATGTTGGCCTTTGCTTTTCAAAAGCTTCAATTAGTTCCATAAGTTCGCCAGGAGGAAACATCTGCAAATATCCACAAGTAAACAAGATGCACAAGATCCAATCCATAGTTGTTAAACCAAAAAAAAATGGAACTTCAAATCAAAGATCAGAGACTAGATAGTAGATACTAACCTCAACCAAAGTTCCAATAAGAAAACTGTTATAGCCATAGTAAGAACCAAGATCAGATTTGAGCTGTTCAACACAATCTTTTCTCCTTGCTCCTTTTGGCCTCAAAGCCTTGAAATTTTTCAGAGCTCTAACAACTAATACATGAATGAAATTAACCAATACAACTCAAAACCTTGGAATAATACCATCAATCAAACCAGTAATAAATATGTAAAACTTGATACTAACTCTCTTCTATTCTACTCTTAAGTAGAGGAAGATCTGGTGGTCCACGTGCTTCTTCTTCAAGTTCCTAACCAATGAAGAATAAGAAACAACAGTTAGATATAGCTAAAACACACCACTGCAAGCATTGAACATGAGAAATGTTGTTACTTCTTCAGTTGGAAGCATAAAACCATCATGTTCAGATTCTTCTTCATCAGCTCCTTCTTGCTGATTAGTCTCAAGCAGCTCAGCATCAGCTTCTTCCTTCTGCTTTGCAATTTCTTTATCAATGGCTATAGATTTCTTAACAATATCATCTTCATCGGAGTCAGAATCCGAATCGGAAGGTGGTCCCTCTTCCTCTTCATCTCCGCTACCTTCTAGAAAGTCATCACCCAAAAGCTCCTCTTCTTCTTCATCATCTTCAGAGAAAAAACCATTAGAGCCTTTGTTTCCATCATCAGATTCATCAAGCTCTTCTGAATCTACATCGGTTGGAACATCATCATCAGAACCATCAGAAACATCATCATTTTCCGAAGTAGCTTCCTCTACAACTTCCTTCTTCTGCTTCTTCAATGGAGGTTTCTCCTGTGACTTCACTCCCTTCTTCTTCAATGTCAAAGTTTGTGGTTTAGACTGATTCTTAGATGGAGGAGTTTTAGATTTTGTAACTTTGTTCGATGGAGGGGTTTTGGATTGAGTAGCTTTCTTCTTGTTACGAGTGAGAGCAACCATCGCAAAGATTTGAGTTAGGGTTTTCTCGCGGCGATGGGTTTAACAGAAGCAGAAGCTAAAGGTTTTGTCACCTATTCATTGGCGCTACAGAGCATCTATTAGTGGGCTTTAATACACATAATTTAGGCCCATTTTAGTTAGTTTTTTGACCCATTTTTCATTATTCATAACTTGCTTTGTAAAAGACAAAAAGTATTAAAAAGTTGTAACTCATACTGTCTATTTATTTTATTTCTGTCTCCATTTTATTTTTTTCTTCTTAGTGCTTTGTTTTTTTTCTCTCTCTATTACATCGTTACAATTACAGTTTCTACTTATGCACGACACAAAATTTAACTTACAAAAAAAACAAGGTTTATGATCTGTAATAATCAAAAGTAATTTGAGCTCTGTGGTAGAACTGTAAACAAGGGTCTCCGAGATTTTTTGTTTTTTGACTGAAGATGATGAAAATAAACAATCTAATTTAGCTATATATATAGCATACCCATCATCTTCAGTTGAAAAATCCAGGGTTTAGCCAGTCCCTGCAATTACAGTGAATACGAGTGAGATGTTACAATCTTATACATAAAGGTCTTCTCTTTTTTTGGTGTATCTAACTTACTTGGTGACATCATCAAGATGATCATCTACATCTATGACGTCTTTCCATTTCTCAGATGAAATGTAATCTGTCAAAACTATATTGGCTGATGGCTCTTTCAATAGCAGCTTGCTTCCTCCATCTGCTCCAACCACTCTCCAGTTCTTAGACGCATCTTTCACACAAAGCTATAGCATATACATGTTTTATAAATCTCATAGATTACAATATTTGTTTAAGATGCTATTTAACATATGCAACGATGAGACATGAGCTTAGACTAACAATAAAGCTTCTCAGTGTTTCACTAGTTTCTTATGAGCCTACATCTACCAAGTCCATAACATTATACCAAAACCATCTTCTCAAATGGCACAAAGCTATACTGGTGTAGAGTGTAGACCTTGATATATATATTGATAAGCTACTAAATCTCATACCGATGTTATACTAAGCTTTTCAAAACACTGTTGTGTAATTAGAAGTACCAACCTGCATCACAGGACTTCGATCTTTACTCTTTGATAAGGCTTCAAGCTTTTTGTTATTCAACTGCAAAAATCATACATGTGCAACATATGATACTTAAAACCTAGTGGTTCAAGAAACTGTCGAACTTGAATGTAAAGGATAAGACATTCACCAAGAGAAGTGGTGACTGAGGAAAATAACGAGAGATGTGATCACCAATGTTCTTAGCTACACCACAGAGCTCAACATCATCAAACCTCTCGTTCGCATGAAAGTATCCTACGATACTCAAACCTTGAGCCAAGTAATGCTCCTCTATCTAACACATCAAAGCAACACAAACATATCTGAATCCATAAGTTAAAACAATGCTACTAAATCTCTCTAAAACCTAATCCGATGTAAACAGATCCTAAGATTTTTGCAAAATTGAATCTCAAAGCTCATGATTCTAATAAGCAACAAAAGAAGAAGGAATATGGACCATGATGAGTGAGATCTCGAGAGGAGGAAGGAGAGCGAGGTTAGAGTGAAAGAGCGGTATAGAATCAGAGATCTCTACAACTCCGTCGTCCTTATGACTGATTCTACCGACGAGGACTCCGTTGACCGCC
>KE157695.1:259546-286541 GCA_000411055.1 Leavenworthia alabamica
CTGAGATATCTCATACTTCAATTCAGCGTAACTTCCTGATCCCATCTCTATGTAAATTGATCGGCGATGAGTAAATCCTTCTAATTCCACTCGCCGGCGAACGGTGGATTTGCAAGAGATATTATAAAGTCGTTAAGTAAACCTTCTGAGCTTTTTTGTTAACGACGACAGTGGAATCTTAAACAAAACCGGGTCGGGTCATCCCAATTTAATACCGAAAACCCGGTTCCCGTAAATTTTCACTTTAGTACGTAAAGTTTCGGAAATTGTATAGAAGGGCTTTTAATAATATTTTTGTATTAAAATAAAATTTTAGTTTTTTCTGTTTAATATCCAACCTACAATTTCATAATCATTCTTGAAATTCACATAAAATGCATGCAATTGTCACAATTTATTAACATGATTTATTTTTATGTATATATACAATATATATATATAATTACTATAAATTTATTTAGTTATCTTAATTTTTTAATTTTATATTATAAATTTATCATTTTTAAAACTGTTATAAAATTATTAAATGTTATATATATATATGTATATAAGTAGTTATATAATATTATGATTTTATATATAACTATACTTTTTATTGAAATAATATTTATTAAATTATTAAATAATATGACTAATAAACTGATGCTAAGTATTAATTGAAATATATAATTAATTTATATGTCATAACGTGGATCATAGAATTGATTCTGGTTGAGATTAGTTAGCCAACCATTACCATCCCCACTCCCTCTAATAAGTAGTTTTGGGCATTCGGATTAATCGGATTAAACGGATCGAGATATTCGATAATTAGGTTATTCTGAAATTTACTGAATAAACCGAAAAAAATACGGATTAATCGGTTCGGATCAAAGTTTAATCGGATCGGATCAATTTAAAAAAATTTGGATTAATCGGATCAAAAATTTTATTTAATCGATTTATTCTATTAAAATTATATAATTTTATTTCAAAAAATTAAATTTTAATCCGAATAATTCGAACAACCCGAATAAATTGATTATTTTAAATCGATTTGATCCGATCCGAAATCCGAACTAGAAATAAAACTGTGCCGATATTCACCCATATCTTATTAACCCGAATCCGATCTATTTCTGATTTTACCGATCCGATCCGAATAATAAGTTTTGTGTACCCGCCAATTTTGTTGCCAAAATTAAAAATTATACGCATTATTAAAAAATAAATATATTTTAGAATATGATATTACTATATGTTAAATTCATAGAAAGATATCAAAATAATAGGGATTTTATTGTGATATGGTGAATTGATGACATCATTGACGTATTCTTATACATTTCTTATATTGGAAAAATAAATATAAAATTGAAATTCCTAAAATCTTAGAAAGAGTAAGGTCTGTTTTAGCGGTTGAAAGCAGCAGTTGCTATCTCAACATTGCTTGCTTCTTAAATCAAATCTCAGGTCTTATTCGATTAAGCCAACGGTTCTCTTCTCTTCTTCTTCTTTCGTTGATTCTTCAAACCAAAGCATTATAAAATCCATTCTTATGGTTTGATTCTTGTTCACCTTCTCTGACATAATCACAACACCTTACTCACTGATCATCATCTTCTTCTTCTCTAGTTTTGCCTTGTATTAGAAACTTGATCGTCCTCTAAAGCTGTTACTAGGTTCAAATTTTTGATTTTAAGACTTGGGTTTTGTTGTAAATTAAGTTTCCGTTTGTAAATTAGATTCCTTGATTTTAGGGGAAATCGAGAAGTTCGTGTTTGAGCTGAGTTTACCTTTTTGATGGTTGCAGATAAGGTGTTTGATTATATTCTTCAATGAATTTTTCATGTGTTTTTTAGCTCATGAAAATTTCGTGACTTAATATATTTTTCATGTGTGTTTCATGATCTTCTCGTTTTAAGGCTTCATGTGCGTGCTCAGAACTTTTTTTCTTCTCTGTGAAGGTTTGAAAAACTTCCGATGAATACACGTTATTCCGTTCAGCCGGAGCTATCTTCTAATAATATCTCAATCACTATTTTATCATCTTCTTCATTAAACTCCACACCTCGAGGTGATTACAGTCATGTGATTGATAATAATGCTCAACACAGGTCTCCTTCTTCGTTTTATATAAGATTGGCTATGAAAGTATCTAGAGCTAGATGGTTTATCTTCTTGAGAAGAGTGTTTCATTACCAGAATGGTTCAAGGTCCGATCTTGGATCCAATCCTTTCAATTCAAATACTTGGATGATGTGTGAACTCATTGCTCTGCTTATTCAGCTCACTGTGATAACATTTACATTAGCTATCTCCAAAAAAGAAAGACCTATTTGGCTAGTGAGGCTATGGATCACAGGCTATGATGTTGGATGTCTTCTTAATCTCATGATCTTATATGGTCGGTATCTTCAACAAGACATTAACCAAGGAAATGGCGATGTTGAGCAACAACAAAGAAGCAGAGAAGAAACAAGGTGACTCCCAAAAACTTATCTTTTGTTTTGATTCTGATTCCAAAGATTATGAGACTGTACTAATACCTCTGAACTGTTGTTATTTTCAGGTCTTTTCACTTAATGAACAAATGTAGAACATTACTAGAGCTTTTCTTTGCGATATGGTTTGTGATTGGAAATGTTTGGATGTTTGATTCAAGATTCAGTTCATTCCACCATGCTCCAAATCTTCATCTCCTCTGTGTCTCTCTTCTAGCTTTGAATGCTCTTTGTTATTCCCTTCCCTTTATTCTCTTCCTCTTCCTATGTTGCCTTGTTCCTCTCATAAGTAATCTCCTTGGATATAACATGAACATGGGAGCTTCAGAGAGAGGAGCCTCAGATGAACAAATCTCTAGTCTTCCTAGCTGGAAATACAAACAAATCAACAATACCGCTTCTGATTCAGATTCAGCTACTGCACTTGATGATGATCCAGTAAGTACTAATAGGTGTCATAGATTATTAAACCAATCCCGGTTAAGCACTATTTGGATTGGATTCTTTGGTTAATCAATTAGATTTCGATTATTGATTTGGTTTTGTAGGAGTGTTGTATATGTTTGGCAAAGTATAAAGAGAAAGAAGAAGTAAGGAAGCTTCCATGTTCACATAACTTTCACATGAAATGTGTAGATCAATGGCTTCGTATCATCTCTTGTTGTCCTCTCTGCAAACAAGATCTTCTAAGATGAAAAGGCTAAAATCTGTAGAACAGAGTTTTTTTTTTTTGAGAAGTTTTTTGTTTTGATTTGAATCAAGTAGGTTACTTGTGTGAGAGTCAAGAAATTTGTACATTAAAGCTCACCAGTAATAGTAGATACATTGTGATGAGTAGATGCAAATCACAATGCCAAAATGTATTTATAAAATCTTTATATAGTGTTTATAAAATATACTCCTGGCTTTTGTATCATAATATTTGATGTTTTAGGTCTTTTTGTTGTTTTGTAATATTTGATTTTTATAATAAATTATATTTTATTCCACTTTTTTTTTTTGAATTCTAAATATGAAAAGTTATTGGTTGAATACTTATTACTTTATGAGCAATAATTGAAAAATTTAACAAAAATTAGAACTATTAACTTTTTCTTAATATGAGTGAAAAACCTATAAAATCAAATATTATGAAACGGAGTAAATAGAAAAATTATTTACTTGTCTTATATGTCTTATTGAGAAAATAGGGTTAATTTGTATTTTTCCGGAACGAGCCGATTTATAACTGATCTTTAAAACAATGTTATTTTATATGTAAACAGTTAATAAATTTAAATATTATATCCAAAAAATAAGTTTTGTATTTAGTTTCTACTTTAAGCAATATAGAACATGCATTTTACGTAGTTCAAAATTCATGTTTACCTAATAAAACTCAAAAATATACTTATTTAGGGCTCATATATTTTATGAATATGTAATTTAATGAAATTTTAAATTTCACATATTTAGAGATCACTAATTTGTTTATTTATAATTAAAAGCAGTTGTGTAAAATTCTCTCTAAATAATAAAAAAGTGAAAAAGTAAAAATATCTATAGATAAAAAAAGTATTGCTACAAAAGCAAAACATTTATGTTAATCCCCCATTAAATAATAAAATAAACATTTATGGTTAAAATAGGATTTTAATGAGAATAATGTTTCGGTCAACAAAATTATAAGAAAAATGTTCACCAAAATAGGAAAAATATATATTAAAATATGAAAATATATATATTCGTAGCTAAATTTCCCCAAAAATTTAATAAAATACTAAAACTGTTAATTTGTTTAGTATTTATATAAAAAA
Organism: Leavenworthia alabamica; assembly: GCA_000411055.1. Classification (NCBI taxonomy): domain Eukaryota; kingdom Viridiplantae; phylum Streptophyta; class Magnoliopsida; order Brassicales; family Brassicaceae; genus Leavenworthia; species Leavenworthia alabamica. The sequence goes on from KE157695.1 coordinate 263,826, forward strand.
AAAGATTTATCAGATTTTTATTATTTTTTTCCAACTCACATAAAAATCAACTCATCCCTCTCTCTCTCTCCTCCACCAACCAAATCTCCAGCTTCAACCACCAGTGCAGCCACCTTCAGATTCTGAAATCAAATCAACGAATCAGTAAATTTTATATATCCTTCTACTAAATCCACTCTGTATATAATTGTTATCAATCGGAAAATTTTGAGATCTAGATCGGCGTTTTTGTGTATCTATCGTTTCGATTGTATAATCCAGTTTCATTATTGAATCAAAATTTGATTTTTTTTTTCGAAACCCTAATCTTATTTGATTGTTTCCCATAATTTTGATGTTTAATGAAGAGAAAAATTAAATCTTTGATTAGTTTTATGATTTGCTTTCAGTAAATTTCTTATCTTTATACTTTATTTATGTGTGGATATAAGTAATCAATCATCTAATAATCAAATCATGACAATGACTTCAGTTTCTAATTTGTAAGCAATGTGCTTTGTCTTTATTAACAACTTTATGAATCTTGTCTGAATCCAAATGACTTTACACTTACAGATAATATCAAAGTGCTCTCTGTCTTGTCTTAACCAAACTTGGAAATGGTTGAAAGGTAAATTTATTTATGTTCATATGATTATGTTTCTGGAAGAGTTTCTCATTTTATTTATGTATTTGATTGATCTTGCAGGAATGAAGAGTGTTGATTCATCTAAGTTATCATGTCGCAGTGCATAGACGGTTTAAAGCATTTATGCACATCTGTGTTAGGGTGTTTTGATCTTGATTTATATAAACAATCTAGTGGACTTGGAGATCCTGAATTGCTTGCTAGAGATACTGTTTGTATGTTATATCAAATCCTCTAAATTTGATTATCGAATACTATTTCGAGTTATGATGAATTGATGTTTGAAGTTTTGGTTTTTGTAGTTAGTGTAAGTGAAATAGAAGCTCTTTATGAACTGTTTAAGAAGATCAGTAGTGCTGTGATTGATGATGGGTTAATAAACAAGGTATAAAGCTTATGTAATTTTTCCTCTAACTTATCGAAGTGCTCATCTCTTGTTTATGTAACAGGAAGAGTTTCAACTAGCTTTGTTTAAGACAAATAAGAAAGAGAGCTTGTTCGCAGATCGAGTAATGTGTTTTTTTCTTCATTATAAGTGTTTTTGTAACCTAACTATGATGATACTAAGAAGGTATGGTGTGATTATGTATAGGTTTTTGATTTGTTTGATACAAAGCATAATGGAATACTAGGGTTTGAAGAGTTTGCTCGTGCTCTTTCCGTGTTTCACCCAAATGCGCCTATTGATGACAAAATCGACTGTAAATTTCTTAAATAACTTTGAAAAGAAGTTTAAAACTTTCATTGGTTTGGTTTCATAATCATAGTTTATATTGTTTTTTTTCTCAGTTTCCTTTCAGCTATATGATCTTAAACAGCAAGGTTTTATCGAACGTCAAGAGGTGAAACAAATGGTTGTTGCTACACTTGCTGAATCCGGAATGAACTTGAAGGATAATGTCATTGAAGATATAATCGATAAGGTAAGTTAGTTAGTTAGTTTAGTTAGTTACCTTTTCCTTCTTCATCCAATATGTTCTTTGAGACTATTCTCGGGTTTTGTTTGGTTCAGACATTTGAGGAAGCAGATACAAAACATGATGGAAAGATTGATAAAGAAGAGTGGAGAAGCCTTGTTCTTAGACATCCCAACCTTTTGAAGAACATGACTCTTCAGTATCTCAAGTGAGTTTCAAATCTTTGTTTTTTTATGTTACTGTGATTGAATCTCATATAGGTAGTGATGTTGTTGTTGTTGTTGTTTGTAGGGACATCACAACTACATTTCCAAGCTTTGTGTTCCATTCTCAGGTTGAAGATACCTAAAAAGACAAAAGCAGTGTAAGACATTGTATTGTTGAAGGATGTTTTTTTTTCAGTTATTTTAAAATTTTTGAACTGATTGATTTTAATATTGAGCTTTGTTGTGAAGCATTACTCTTTTATTCTTATAGATTTTTTTTTTGGTTTTCATCTTTTTTTGATTTAGCTCAAACCTCTGTTGATATAACTTTTGCATCTTTGGTCTTTTTGGTCTTTTGATATATAAAGTTTTTAAGTTTATAGATGTAAGTAAAAAGATTTGCTTTAACTAAAGCTTTTTTTACTGGGATCAAATTATAATGGTTTTTTTTTACTTGCGATAAACAAATAAAAGAATTTTTTATTTTTTCAGTTCGATATAAAATGGAATAAATGATTTTTTTAGGAATTTAAAATAATAAATTCACATTATAATTTAAAAAAAAAGAATGTCAACTAGTATTAGCTTAAAATCAACAAATTTAACTCAATGAATTTATACAAAGACAATTTTCAAAAATATCACCAAATTAACTTTAATTTCTACAAATACCACTAAAATTAATTTAATACAAAATTACCATTTTAATAATTTAATTGAATTAAAAATTCAATTAAATTTTTAAGAAATTACACAAAATCCAAAACAATAAATATTTAACACAATAACTAAATACTCAACCCAAATAATAAAAAATTAAACCCAACCACTAAATACTCAACCCTAACACTAAAGTAAAAGTATGATTTTAATAAAAAATGGTATTTATGTCTAATTAAATAAAATAATGTAATTTTGTCTCAAAAACTATAAACGATGATATTAAAAAAAAATTACTGTTTATATAAATTGTAAGCAAAACTCCATTGTTGATATTTATGTTAAATATGTAACATAATTTTGGCGATTGTAGCGAAAACCTAACATTTTTGCTTAACTACTAATATCATCTACATCATCTCCTTCTACGTATATTAAATCTTGAGCTAAATATTACACATTTGATCTGAGTTAGGAACCCACAATATTTATGATCAATTATCAGTAATAAATAGTTCTCTTGAGTAGCTTTCTGAAAATATCTCATTTACTCAAAGCTAAGACTACCGAATAAGGCCACAAGAAGAATTACTTGTTAGTAGTACTCTTTGTTCTAAAAATCGGTCGCCAAGACATTCGGTTGGACGCTAGGCGAGGCTATGCTGCTCCGATTTTCTCTAATCAGTCCGAATAATTGTTATACCGATTAATTTCCGTCTAACCGATTAATTTCCGTTTAATCAATTTTTACTTTATTTTTTGTTTAAATTTTTTTTATTAATTTTTTTTACAAAATTTAATAGAAATATGTCATAATTAGAAAATAATCACTAATAATCTATTTTTTTTTAGTTATATATTTTTGTTTATGTTAGTTATCATTTATAATGTTAAAACAATATCATTTTTTCTAAAATAGAATTATAAAATTATTTATAATGATAAATTTATGAAATTTAAATCGTAATATATTAACTTATAAATTTAGTTAGAATATATAAAATTAAAACCTTAAAAATAAATGATACTAAAATCAGACAACAAATTGATCTCACAAAAACAGTAACTCGTGGCTTCAATTGGATAATCGTTTGTCATAACATTTAATTTTGTAATTTTTATCTACACAATAAAAAAAAATTATTTATTATATATTTATTCAAATTTTTAAATAATTAATATATTTTAATTAGCAGTGAAAAAGGCGAAGGCAATTTGCAAAGCGAGCTTCACTATTAGCACTGACATTTTAAATTTTTAATTGCCATAGTTGTGAATTCTCTAAAGATATAATTTTTTGACGCACCTATCTTAATATTTGTAGTAAAATCTTTTATCATTTTGTAGCAGTTTTTAAAAAAATAAACGAAAAATAGAGAAAATAAATAACCAAACGACGAAAAAAAAAAACATCATTAGTTGCAAACATTTAACGATGTTTAGTCGACTTCCTCCATCTTGCTACCTTCAGCATCATCTTCAAGTGGAGGCATCTCAGCATCACCTTCCACAGCATCATCATCATCATCATCAATACTCAATCCCAGCTTCAACATCCTATGAATCCTACTTCCAAATGTGTTAGGCTCATCAAGACTAAACCCAGAAGTGAGCAGAGCTGTCTCAAACAGAAGAAGCACAAGATCCTTCACTGCCTTATCATTCTTATCCGCTTCAGCTCTTTTTCTCAGTTCCTCCATGATTGAGTTCTCTGGGTTTATCTCCATTGTCTTCTTACTCGACATGTACCCAGCCATGCTACTATCCCTCAACGCTTGAGCTTTCATGATCCTCTCCATGTTCGCTGTCCAACCATATTCACCAGTTACAAGACAGCAAGGTGAGTCTACAACACGATCAGATACAATAACCTTCTCAACCTTGTCTCCCAAAACGTCCTTGATCACTTTACAGAGTCCGTCGAACTTCTCCTTTAGCTCTTCTTTCTTCTTCTTCTCGTCTTCAGTTTCTTCCAGTTTCAAACCCTCTTTAGTTGCAGAGACAAGCTTCTTCCCCTCGAACTCCTTAAGCTGACCAATGGCGTATTCATCAATGGCGTCAACCATGTAAAGAACTTCATATCCTTTCTTCTTAAGCTTCTCGAGGAAAGGAGAGTTCTCAACAGCTTTTTTGCTCTCACCAGTGATGTAGTAAATATCGTTTTGACCTTCCTTCATCCTTGTTACATAGTCTTTGAGACTAGTCAACTCATCACCACTCTTGGTTGAGTGGTAACGAAGTAACTCAGCTATCTTGGTTCTGTTTTGAGAGTCTTCGTGTATACCAAGCTTTAGATTCTTAGAGAACGCTTCATAGAACTTGTTGTAATCTTCCTTGTTTTCAGCAATCTCAAAGAAGAGTTCGAGACACTTCTTCACAAGGTTCTTGCGGATGACCTTAAGGATCTTGTTCTGCTGTAAAGTTTCTCTTGAGATGTTGAGAGGAAGATCTTCAGAGTCAACAATACCTTTAACAAATCCAAGGTACTCAGGAATGATGTCTTCACAATTGTCCATGATGAAGACACGACGAACGTAAAGCTTGATGTTGTTAGGCTTCTTCTTAGTGTCAAAAAGATCAAAAGGAGCTCTTTTAGGAACAAAGAGGATAGCTTTAAACTCAAGCTGTCCTTCAACAGAGAAGTGTTTAACAGCTAAATGCTCTTCCCAATCATTGCTTAGACTCTTGTAGAAAGCAGCGTACTCGTCTTTGTTGATTTCCTCTGGCTTCCTCATCCAAATTGGTTTCTGCTTGTTCACCAAATCCCATTCATGAGAAACCTCTTTAATCTTCTTCTTTTTCTTCTCATCCTTTTCTTTCTCCTCATCAACCTCCTCAACTTTACCTTCCTCATCCTTCTTCTCTTCCTCGTCTTCATCATCTGAAATCTCCTTCTCAACAGTCTTCTCAACCCATAGAGAAATAGGGTAACTAATAAACTCAGAATGCTTCTTCACCAAATCTTTAAGCCTTCGCTCTTCAAGGTACTCTAATTGATCTTCCTTAAGGTAAAGTGTCATCTTTGTACCTCTACCAAGAGCTTCACCAGAGGTATCTCTAGTCACAGTAAAAGATCCACCAGCTTGAGACTCCCACACATACTGTTCATCATCATTGTGTTTAGTAGTAACAACAACCTTATCAGCAACCAAATAAGCTGAGTAAAAACCAACACCAAACTGTCCAATCATGCTAACATCAGCTCCAGCAGCCAATGCTTCCATGAACTCTTTAGTTCCAGATCTTGCAATTGTCCCAAGATTGTTAACCAAATCTGCACAATAAAACAAAGTAACAAACACACATTAACCACAATAAACCAAATCAAAAAACAAATAGCTTCTGATAACATTCAATAACGTACCAGCTTTAGTCATCCCAATTCCACTATCAATAATGGTCAAGGTGTTGTTACTCTTATCAGGAATGATATGAATGAAAAGCTCAGGTTGACCATCAAGCTTGCTCTTATCAGTCAACGACTCAAATCTAATCTTATCCAAAGCCTATTGAACCAGAATTCAAATCACAATCGTAAGAGACATCATAACACAGCACAACAATAATCATGCAATTCAACGATCCATACATCAAATGTTCGCTACTAACTAAACTAAACCTTAAATCTACAGATCGATCTACAAACTCAAAGGAATTATACAAACACATTCGATAAGAGAGTGAGAGATTCATACATCGGAAGAGTTACTAATGAGTTCACGAAGGAAGATCTCCTTGTTACTGTAAAAAGTATTGATGATGAGAGAGAGTAACTGATTGATCTCAGCTTGGAAAGCAAAAGTCTCTGCATCCGCCATTATCACTGATCTCGAAATTTAAGAACTAGGGTTTATGAAACAGATTAAGAGAGCAGAAGAAAAATATATTTAAATTTATTGATGAGAAAAATGAGGAAGAGAAGAATGTGTATTTATAGGGAGTGAGTAAAGGCAGGCATGAAGAAGGTTTCTCTAGATCTTTCTTTTGTCAACCAGGTTTCTTCTTTCTAGATCCTTCTTCTATGTTGGGATAATTGAATTTAATTATTGCTAATTAATTTTTCTTTTTTTAAACATGTAGGCCACTATATGGAAAATAATTCAAATTTTTTTTTAATTTTACGTATTTTTAACAAGTATAATATTTTGTAGTATTGGACATTCGGATTAATCGGATTAAACGGATCAGATTATTCGGTAATTGCATTGTTCGGAAATTTTAAAATTCACTAAATAAACTTAAAAAAATCTCGGATTAATCGGTTTGAATCAAAGTTTAATCGGATCGGATCAATGCAAAAAAATTTCTGATTAATCGGATCAAAAAATTTATTTAATCGATTTATTCTATTAAAATTATATAATTTTATTTCAAAAATTAAATTTTAATCCGAATAATCCGAATAACTCGAATAAATTGATTATTTTAAACCGATCCGATCGGAATTAGAAATAATACTGTGCCGATTAACTTATTCACCTATATCCGATAAATTCAAATTTAATTTATTTCGTATTTTACCGATCCGAACAAGCCGATCGGTTTGCGCAGGGCTAATATTTTTCTTAAAAAATGATGACATTAATTTGTTTATTTTATGTGTTATGGATATGGGCCCCCACGATATCCAAACCCAATAAAGTATATATTGCACTGGCTTACTATTGTACATGTCAAATGTAAAGGTTTGGAATCAGATTTGGATCTTCAGGCCCAACTTTTTCATTCCCTATGAAGCCCAAGTCCAATATGTTTTTAACACTTTTTTTAAATTCTACTTTCAACACTTAAATATTCATTAAACAATAAATGTTAGCTTGCACGCACATTAACACAAATATGGGCCTTAAAAACGGGCCCATCAGTCAAAAAAGGAAAAACTCGTCAAAATAATAAAGATTTGTTTTAATCAAAAGATCATCACCAATAATGCAAGAGACAAGTGTAGTAGATCTTAATTTATAATTTATAATTATTATCAAAATTAATTAAAAATAAACTTCAATTTTTTTTGACCGTTGAGAAATATAATAATATAAACTTTGCATTAGTGCAAGTGAGACTCTTTAGTCTTTAGTAAAAGCAAAGGCTATATTAGGTTTAAGACACGGGAGCCTATTGATTAACTTATAATTTCTTTTTTCATATTCTTATTTTCTTGTTCAATTTCTTTTATTTTGAAAATTTCCTGTTTTTTAAACAAATTATTATAGTTTAGTATAGGACCAGAAGTCAAATTTAAATTCAGTTCGAGTTTTGAATAGCCTAAAAATATTTAGTTTTAGTTTATTTTTTAGATTTCGATTTGTTTTTTGCAAAAAAAATTTTTTATCTAAAATATAAGCTAAATTTGAAAAAAATCTATAAAAAGAAATTGAAAAACCAAAAAAACTTAAATAAAAACTAAAAAACACTAATAAAATTTTAAAAAATTTATATAATTTAATTTATTTTAGATAAATTAAAAAACCTAAATCTAAACTTAAAATCGAAAATATTTCATCTATAAAAATATTAGTTTTAACATTTAAACTAATTTAGTTTAGGTTTGGTTTTGAGTTTATGTCTATCTTACATTAACTTGATTTAATTTTATTAATGTGTAGACTTTAAGAGTTTAAGTAATGAGAGCGAGCAACCCAAGACCTGAAAATACGGAAGGAATATTTGACTCTTTAATTTACACGTAATATCTTCATTTTATAATAAACATTAAGGCCCATTCATTTTAATAAACTAAAGTATTTACTTAAAAATGAATTATAATTATAATTGATTACAAAAGCCAACTTCTCCACTAAGTAATGTTAGTTTTGAAGACACATCGACTTAGTGTTGTGTTATTTTTTAAGAAAAAAAAAACATTACTCGATTTTTCTATCTAATAAAAAAAAAAAAGTGAAAAGGATAACAAAAAAGCTGAGTTTCACGGTGAGATTTTTCATAGTTACTCAAAAAAAACTTAATAAAAATTATTAAAATAACCATTATAGAAAAAAAAAATATAAAGATGGAGCGGAAAGGAATAAAAAGCTGAAAATTAATTAACGAAAAGATTAAAAGATGAACAAAAAAGTGAACAGTGATTACACTGTATACTATATGAAACTTGTATTTTATATTGAATAATTTTTTCTAGTATCATTATTTATAATATTTATATATATGACAAAATTATATTTTTTTTAATTAGATATAAATATTATTTTTTATTAAAATCATATTTTTAATTTAATGTTAGAATTGAGTATTTAGTGGTTGAGTTTAGTATTTATTGTTTAGATTTTGTGTAATTTCTCAAAAATATAATCTAAATTTTAATTCAATTGAATTATTAAATGTTAATTTTATCTTAAATTAATTTCAATGATATTTGTGAAAATTAAAGTTAATTTGGTAATATTTTTGAGAATTGACTTTTTATATTTCCAAAACATATTTATTGACCAAAAAAATAAAATTGGTAGTATATATTTTTTTTTGTTAAAATTTAAAAGTAACAAAGTTAAAAAAACTATCTAGTCAGTTTAGTTTAAAATATTGTTCATATCACTTCATAGACTCTCTCATAATTGTATATATATATAGATCTAATACGTAGAATTTATTATTTTTTGGTTTCAAATTAGCTACAAAAAATGATAAATTACTTTGGTGTATAAAAAAATGTTAATAAAATAAGAATATATACTATAGTTTCCTTCTTAAAGCAATATCTCATTATCATTGGGTCCATCTTATCGCAAAGCATACATAGCTACAAACACAAACTGACTACTTACACACGTTCATGCATATATATATGATTAATTTTTGTATATACGTACATATTTACCTAATTCTATTATGCAACAAACTATATAATAGAGTTCACATTTGATATATATATATAATATATGTGTGTTCTTGAACAAAAAAGCATATCCTATATGGATTAGTTTTCATATTTGAACTATTTCTTGGCTCATAATCTTTGTTGTCTTTAGTTAAACTATATATGATACATCATATAAACTGGATTTTGATTTTAACTGAAATTTTTATGAACTTTTAGACATCATAAAGTTAATTATCTACTAGCTATTAATGAAAAAAAAACTTATAAAATCAGATACATTTTATGAGAATGGTTTAGGGTTTTAATAATAATAAAATTTATAAACCCTAAAACCATGAAAAGATGGTTATTTATCTTTCTTTTGTTTGATTTTTGAAATTATGTAAAAAAGGTATAATTATTTTGAAAACAAAAACTTAATTAATTGAAACATTATCTCGACCACATAAAATAAAAATAAAAAATAATTATTTCTAATACAATTATTTATAGTTTAAAATACAAAATTATATTATTTTGTTTATTTTTGTTTTACGTACCATAATATATGTTATATATTTATTGGATCGAAAAAATTAACAAATGAATAATTATTTAAACAAAAACAAAGAAATAAATATAGATATGTTGATCGATGCCCATTTCTTTCACACTTCTGTATTTGCCACTACATTCTTGGAGTCTTCTCCTACTACGAACTGGTCACAATGGACCAGTTTTTTTATATAATTCAATTTATAAAATTAATACAAAAAAATACGTGAATATAATTTAAGAAATAACTTATATAATATTTAATTTAAAAAGTTGATACAGACAAATGCTAGAATATACTTTAAAAAGTAAATAAAAAATTGTTTGTCATAGTCATCGATCAGAACCCACTTTAATTAATTTATAACACACTCATTTAGTGTTGATTTATCCACTAACCAAAGCTTAACCTAATCCAAGATTCAAACCTCAAATACATATTAAAACATGTTGTTTGTTTTTAGTGTATTTTATTTATCAAAAATAATATTTTTATAATTAAAATTAGTTTTTTGTATATTTTAACCGAAACTTAAACTAATAATTATTTTAAGTTGAATATATATTCTATCATAGATCATGTGCTGAGATCTCTGACCTAATCGAAACTTGATATAGATCTAGATCTTATTAAGTATCTATATGTTTTAGTTTATCTTAATAATAATAATTATTACCATCACTATTAACTTTGATAAACTCATAAAAGTAATAAAAACCAATATATTCATTATAAAAAAAGTATCACTCTTTCACATACATGTGAAACTTTTAAGACGAATTAATTTTGATTCATAAAAACTAAATATTAAATAAAATACACATATTTATATAAGTGACCACTGACCATCTGTAATTTGGAAGCTGCTTAGTTACTAGATACTGTTTTTAATAAATGATAAATACTATAGACAAAAAAATCATAGGGACCATTTTATTATAATAATAATAATTATAAAAATTTGGGAAATAAAAAAATATTATTCATAAGTTTGGAAAATACAGTTGGGTTATTGTCTTTTCTTTTGCAGCTTTTGTTGTCTCTTTACTTCCTTATTGTTTGTTGGTTTTTCGTCTTATTATTTTTTTTATTTATGGACCATGTTCATTTAATCCTCTCCACTTGCATGTTCGTTTTTTATCAATTTATATAAATAAAATATTTGTATAAGTTTTCAAGCAAAGAAAAATAAATCAAAGGTTAGCAAAAATTAGAGTTAAATATTACCAAAAAAAAATGAGAGTTAATGAAATAAAATCGAGTTATTTTTAGTTTTTAAATGCCTCAAATAAATACATTATTTAACCTTTTCTTTAAGTAATTTTCAAAATTTCAACTTAGAGATAATTACATTTCAACTTTATTTTAAAAATGTATATTTAAGATCATATAAATATGTAATTAAACATAAAATTAATTTTAAAAGTATAAGGATAAAAACTTAATTCTATAGTATATATATATAAGTAGATAGCACATATAATGACACTTAATACGTCAAAAATGGCACTTAATATAATATTCTATTATAATATAATACATCTATATGTACATGATTTTATTCTATAATTTTTTTGTTCTATAATTTTTTTGTTAAAGTCATTTTATATAAAAATATTCTAGACCCCAATATGTATATTTTAAATGAGAAATAAATATGTTACTTATTACCATTAATGTAACTCTTTTAAAAAGAAAGAATATATGTTGTTTATAACGTAGAACAAAATTTACATATTATGAAAACACTATATAATAAATTATATGATTAATATAACCATTTCTCAAGTGCAATTTAGGTTAATTAGGGCACACACTATTCCATAATTAAACATTCAAGGAATAAAACCATGTTGTTAAAATACTTTCTCATTGCTTTACTCTTATATATGCGCACATGATCACTACTGATACATAAACATATTTAATCTTTATATCGAACTATGTCATGTGACTTGAGGTGTGGTGTAGTGTTATATATATAATATTCTTGACCTAATAATGATGTGATGCTTCTTATACTCTTAAGTCTCAAGCATGAATTATACATAAGTGTATATATATATATATGTTTATATATTTTAAAGTTAATATAGTTTATACTAATACAAATATATATATAATTACAGCCAATGTAATGGACCGACAAGCTTAGCAGAGATAAGCATTAGTAAATTATTAAGTAATCTTTCACATAATTAAGTTCTTAACTTGCATGTGCATTTTCACGTTCTTCAAGATTCAATGTTTTTAATAATTTATTTTATGGTATATTAAAAATCCAAATTAGATAACTTATTAAATTTTATTAGTTCAATTTTACCACTATGTATCCAAGTCCGATTTCAGAGTCTCCCAATATAACAATGGCCACATTTGTCTAAAATATTTATTTGTGAAACATTTGTTTATCAATAATAATTGTTATAATAATATATGTATTCAACAAATAAATCATTATTCGTAACAAATAAATCATTATTCGTAACAAATAAATCATTATTTCGTAACAAATGAATCATTATTGTATTCTTTTTGTTTCTTGAAAATAACAATCGACATATACCAACACAATAGGACCAATTTCAACATGTCATTATCTGAATTGATATGTTAATTATTGTTCTTTTATAATTTATGGCTCATGTTATAGTTAAATTTACAGGTGTTGTAATAGAGACAGCATTATAGGTTTTGTCATTACAAAAAATAAATGATTTAATTTTTTTTTTAATTACCATTTAAGAAAAAATATTTTCAGCAAATTTATGAAAAAAACATAGTTATCAATAAATGAAAAAACTCTATTTTCAATTATAAAAATTATATTTCTATTGATAGAGCAAATAAATAGTGTAAAAAATTAAAATAATAATAAAGGAAAAAAGGTAGAGTTGCTTTTTGGGATCCAGATCTTGGTTTGCTACTTCTTCTTCTCTCTCCTTTGGTCTGCTCTGTTTTTATATATTTCTACAAAAACAAAGTTAAAAAACCAAATCCATGGGGTTCTTCGCTTCACAATCCCAACGCACTTCTCTCTCACTTCTTCTTCTTCCTCTCCCTCTTCTCCAATGCCACGTAACCATAGATTCTGCTTGTTTCTCTTCCTTTTCTTTAATTCCTCTGTTTTCTTCTTTATCCCCTGTTTCTCCATAGACGAACAAGGTCAAGCTCTCCTCTCATGGAAATCTCAGTTAAACATCTCCGGAGATGCTTTAGCTTCTTGGAGAGGCTCAGAATCGAATCCTTGTCAATGGGTTGGAATCAAATGCAACGAAGGTGGTCAAGTCTCAGAGATACAACTCCAAGTAATGGATTTTCAAGGTCCTTTGCCGGCGGCGAGTCTCTTGCAGCTAAAGTCTCTGAGTTTACTTAGTTTAACATCCGTTAATCTCACTGGTTCAATCCCTAAGGAGCTTGGAGACTTGTCGGAGCTAGAAGTTCTTGATTTAGCTGATAATTCACTCTCTGGTGAAATCCCTATTGAAATCTTCAAGCTTAAGAAACTCAAGACTCTGTCTCTTAATACAAACAATCTCGAAGGTGTGATTCCATCGGAGTTAGGGAATCTTGTTAACCTCGTTGAGCTTACACTATTCGACAATAAACTCGCCGGAGAGATTCCCAAGAGTATTAGAGAACTCAAGAATCTTGAAATCTTCCGTGCAGGTGGGAACAAGAATCTTAGAGGAGAGCTTCCTTGGGAGATTGGTAACTGTGAGAATCTTGTCACTTTAGGTCTCGCTGAAACAAGTCTCTCCGGTAAACTTCCGGCGTCAATAGGGAATCTGAAACACGTTCAGACAATAGCTTTGTACACGTCACTCTTGTCTGGTCCAATCCCTGATGAGATTGGAAACTGCACGGAGCTTCAAAACCTCTACTTGTACCAAAACTCAATCTCTGGATCGATTCCGGTATCACTGGGACGTCTCAAGAAGCTTCAAAGTCTTCTCTTATGGCAAAACAATCTCGTCGGTAAAATCCCAACCGAGCTTGGAAACTGTCCGGAGCTTTTTCTCGTCGATTTATCTGAAAACCTCCTCACCGGAAGTATCCCAAGAAGCTTAGGAAACCTTCCGAATCTCCAAGAGCTTCAGCTAAGTGTTAACCAGCTCTCCGGTACAATCCCTGAAGAGTTAGCAAATTGCACAAAGCTGACGCATTTAGAGATCGATAACAATAAAATTTCCGGTGAGATTCCCTCGTTGATCGGGAAATTAACAAGCTTGACGATGTTTTTTGCGTGGCAGAATCAGTTAACCGGAAAAATCCCAGAGAGTCTTTCTCAATGTGAAGAGCTTCAAGCAATTGATCTTTCTTATAACAATCTCTCTGGTTTGATTCCTAATGGAGTTTTTGAGCTACGAAACCTCACAAAGCTTCTTCTTCTCTCTAATTACCTATCTGGCTTTATACCACCGGATATTGGAAACTGCACCAATCTCTACCGGTTAAGACTCAACGGAAACCGACTCTCTGGGAATATTCCGGCGGAGATTGGGAATCTGAAGAATCTCAACTTCATCGATATAAGCGATAATCGTCTCATCGGAAATATTCCTCCGGCGATTTCCGGTTGTGTAAGTCTCGAATTTATTGATCTACATTCAAATGGTTTAACCGGTGGTTTACCTGGTACACTTCCGAAGAGCTTACAATTAATCGATTTCTCCGATAATTTGTTAACCGGTTCTTTACCAACTGGAATCGGATCGTTAACCGAACTCACGAAGCTGAATCTCGCGAAGAATCGATTCTCTGGTGAAATCCCTAGAGAAATCTCGTCTTGTCGGAGTTTACAGCTTCTCAATCTCGGCGACAATGGCTTCACCGGAGAAATCCCAAACGAATTAGGTCGAATCACGTCACTTGCAATTTCACTCAATCTCAGTTGCAATTCATTGGCCGGAGAAATCCCGTCACGATTCTCGAGCCTCGCCAATCTCGGAATCATCGATATCTCTCACAATAAACTTGCCGGAAACTTAAACGTCTTAGCCGATCTACAAAACCTCGTCTCCCTCAACATCTCCTTCAACGAATTCTCTGGTGAATTACCAAACACTCCTTTCTTCCGGAAACTACCAATCTCTGTTCTCGCCTCAAACAAAGGCCTTTTCTTCTCAACCCGACCCGAAACTGAGATCCAAACCCGACACCGGTCAGCCGTGAAATTAACCATGTCAATTCTCATCGCTGCAAGCGTTGTCCTCCTTCTCATGGCGATTTACACTCTCATCAAAGCTCAACGAGTCGCCGGAAAACAAGAGGAGCAATTAGATTCTTGGGAATTAACTCTTTATCAGAAACTCGATTTCTCAATCGACGAAAACATCGTAAAGAATCTAACTTCCGCTAACGTGATAGGAACTGGAAGCTCCGGTGTAGTTTACAGAGTAACTATTCCCTCAGGCGAAACATTAGCCGTGAAAAAAATGTGGTCAAAGGAAGAAACTAGAGCGTTTAACTCAGAGATCAACACTCTTGGATCGATTCGACATCGGAATATAATCCGTCTTTTGGGTTGGTGTTCGAATCTGAATCTGAAACTCTTGTTCTATGATTATCTCCCTAACGGAAGCTTAAGCTCTCTGCTTCACGGAGCTAGTAAAGGAAGAGGAGCTGATTGGAAAGCTCGATACGATGTCGTTTTAGGAGTAGCACATGCACTAGCCTATCTCCACCATGATTGTCTTCCACCTATTCAACACGGCGACGTTAAAGCTATGAATGTCTTATTAGGTTCCCGGTTTGAACCATACTTAGCTGATTTCGGTTTAGCTAAAACCGTCTCTGAGGATGGAGATTCGTCTAAATTCAATAACCGGCCTCCATTAGCCGGTTCTTACGGTTACATGGCTCCAGGTAAAAAATCAATATATTTGAATTTTACCGTTATATTTAAATTTTGTAACAAATGTTAATTTTTCTTACAGAACATGCTTCAATGCAACATATAACCGAAAAGAGTGATGTGTATAGCTACGGAGTTGTGTTACTAGAAGTTTTAACCGGGAAGCATCCACTGGATCCGGATCTACCCGGAGGTGCTCATTTGGTTCAATGGGTAAGAGATCATTTAGCCGGAAAGAAAGATCCGAGAGAAATTCTCGACCCAAGTCTCCGCGGACAAGCAGATCCGGTAATGCACGAAATGCTACAAACTCTAGCCGTCGCATTCCTTTGCGTGAGCAATAAGGCAACGGATCGGCCTATGATGAAAGACATTGTCGCAATGCTTAAAGAGATTAAACAATTTGATACCGAACGACCTGAAACCGATATGGTCAAAGGCGAAAACCGCGAAAAATGGCAGCCGAAACCTTTACCACCGGAGAAAATTTTCACAACTCCAAGAGGTTCATCTAATTGTTCGTTTGCATATTCGGATGAATCCGTATAAAAACTCTATAGAACTATAATTAGGGTAATGAGATTTATTAAAGGTGTGTGAATATGAATATTTATTGTTAAAATATCTAAGCTCGGCTTGTTTTTTATGGTTTGAGAGTTGTACTTTTAATTTTCTTGCAAATGAGTTGAAGATTGTGTAATGTACAATAAATGCAATAGATTTAAGTAATTTATTTTTATCGCAATTCTTTTAAATACCACTAAATTTATTTTATATTTCATAAATACCATTAAAATTGATTTAGGACAAAATTACCATTTAATAATTCAATAAAATTTAAAATTANTGTATTTTTCTCTAATAAACTACATTTGATGGTGTTAGAGAGAATTACTCTTATTTTTATTATTATGTTTTAAGTTTCAAAGTAATATCAACAAAAATAATTACTTTGTTGATATTTATTCTACTAAACCGAAAAATTCATATTATCCAAAAAAAGAACATGTTTGGGTTATTATTTATACCATAATTTAAGGTATAGTTTTATATATTATATATTTGGAGAATATGAGATATAAATAGGAGTAAAGGCCATGAGTGTTTGGAGTTACATGCAGAGGAAAGATTCGTGCTTCTTTATACAATGTTTTTAATATAAAATTATTTAATATTTTGGATTTTTGCTAATTTTTGAAATTGATAAGAGATGCTTTCACGTGGACCTACGCGCCACCCCCATCACATGATCATGTGTTGTCTGAATAACAATGACTTTCCAGCCAACAATCACCATTTTATGATCTACCAATATTATATTTTTTTGTAAAATATATATTTCTTTACACACAATAATATAATAATAATAATATTGCACATGCTTTAACCAAATGTAAGAGTTTAGTGGGTGTTGCTTCTCTTTGTTGTGTATATGTATGTCTATTTAGTTTCTTAAGTTCAAGAGATGTTGATAGTGACTTCAAAAAAATATAAAAATTACATAACATAAGCAAAGCCTTCAAAATCAATCAAAATTATGTTTATTTTGGATTAGTAATAGTTTGATTAAATTCTAAATATAAGACATGAAAAGAAAGCTTTATGGGACAGACATAAGCAACCAAAAGGTTAATGATGATTGTCCGAGATGTACGGGAACATACAACTTCATGTGTTGGATTCGATGTATACTAACATTACATCATCTCATGATTTTTAATGGCTCAATTCATGTATCTATGTCACTATGCATGTGTTTCATCAAAATTTGTTTGATGAATTTATTTAACCGGGTATAAGAACTAAGATACAATTAGTTGTGGATCTACGTGATATAAGAGGGATACTTGCCACAAATAAATTTTAAAATTTACATATAAAATTTTAATATTTTTATTTATACCTGTCTTATATAATTTATAAAGATAAAAATGTTAAAAAAATCGTAAACTTTTTAATATCACAAAAAAAAAAACGTGAATTTACAAAATTAAAAAATAATCTTTATCTTTAAATTGATTTTTTTTACTAAATTTAATTTTTTTTGTTGACCAACCAGATTACACTTTCTTTTACATCGATTAACGGATGATTATGACGGGGTTAATTAAACCGTGAAACAATACCGTTAAGTTAAAACACAGCCGTTCACGGTTTAATTAATTCTGTCATAATTTTCTGTTAATTGATTTAATAGAAAGGTTAATCGGGTCAATCAACAAAAAGTATTGAATTTAATTAAAAAGTCAAATAAAAGATAAGAATTACTTTTCGATTTCGTAAATTTAAATTTTATTTGGTGATATTTGAAAAGTTAGTGATTTTTTTAATTTTTTTTCCGATGTATAAATTATAATTTCAACTTTGAAAAGTTTCAAGATACAATACTATACGATAGGCTTTTGGCTCGTTTCAGGCCTGTTATGTGAAAATGAGCCGGTTAAACCAAAGTGTAACTTATATAACCGATTCTATCAATGTAGTTTCTTAGTTGATTTGTTTTTAAATTAAAATTTAGTAGATAAATTTTAGTGGATTTAGAAATGAAAAATAAAAAAATCAAATTTGATATATAAATTATGTTATTTCATAATATATAATACACATCTATAATTTTAAAATTACTAACTATTACAAATTAGATTTATATATACATGCGTTTGGTTTAAGTTTAGTGAACCCGGTTCAAATCTGTAAGCCTTTTGGATAACGTTTATAGAACAGAGTTTTTGGCGTTTTGGGTTTACAAGATTACAAACTTAACACGTGTCACAAAAACTGTAGCTTATCAGCATACACGTGTCGATAGCCTATCCTCTACGTTTCTATAAAGCTCGGTCTTTTTATAACTTCAAACTACTATTCTACTACTATGGAGAATCTTGAAGGAAGAAGAGACATAGCCATAACTAATGGAGAGAAGACAGCCAGTTCTTCTGTCGTGGTTGCAACAATAGCAACTGTGGTAGTGGTCATGCCGCTTTTTAGTTTGATGAGTTTCAGCCTCGTGTCAACGGTGACTCTGTTTCTGATCGTTTCTCCATTGATGCTGATGTTTGTTCCAGTGTTGACTGTGACGGTGGCGATTCTTGTGGCGGCTATGGTTAGTATTGGTGTAGCTGCAGTCATGTGGTTGATGGGAATAGCTGCTCTGGTTCATTGTGGGCGAGAGATTGGTATTAGAACCGGAGTGGCTGAGAGAATGGTTGACTCGGTGGTGAAAGAGTTAGGTTATGGTTGGAGTCGTTACTTGCGAGACAAGTTAGAACATGTTTATTCTTCTTCATAGAGTTAGTGCTGTTTATAATAAAGAACACAGCTTGTTTGTGTAGTAACACAATTTGCAGTGTGTATTGTTTTTTTCCCGATTAAACAAGGATCTAGCAGAGTGTTTTATCATGTTTTCAGATGCAGTGCTCTGTTCCTATGAGCTTTCAAATCCAAATATCCGGAAAACACCTGCAAAGAGATCCAAAGAGCTTAGATTGTTGCTAAACAATGAAGTATTCTAAATGCAGAAGCAGTACCTTCATCAGTATTATACTTGGCATTTTTATCATCACCTGCATATGCAAGTAAATTGTATTTTGGATTCCACTCCACACTGTTCATCGCAGCTCTACATGGAATCTGATGCACTGTCCTCCCAGTTTCAACATTAGCCTGTTTGGTAATAATGGTCAGAGATGAAGAACTAATCTCTTACAAAGTAAAGTCTGAAAAATCAACTTACAATGCCTATAAATAAATCTTCACTAGCTGAGGCAATATACTCTCCTGAATAGTTGAAGCTTATTGTTCTCACAGGCCACCTGTGAGTATTAGTTTATAATTTAGTTTATTTACTAACATGTAACATGTAACATGACTTAAACTAAACTGTTATATGCAAATTTTTCAAGTTGGGACTCACTCAAGTTTGGTAAATGTTCTTAAACAAAGCATGTCTGAGATATCCCAAAGGCTAACTAAGGAATCAGCACTCCCAACAGCAAAATATCTGTTAAGGTATAAAAATTATGTATATTCATGCCTTAGAGAGCAATACAATGAATGTAAAAAATTTATGTTACCTTCCTTTAGGATCTATTGCAATGCAATAACACCCTGCTGTATGAGCTGTAAGAGTGTCTAGTGGTTTAAGAGATGGATATGAAAGAACTTCAACAGTGCCTGAGCTCAAGCACATAACTTATCATTTTCTCAAGTTTTAAAAAACAAAGAAATCTGAGCTATGGAGTCGTATATATGAAAGAATAGAGTTTAAAATCCTCACCAAGTCCAGTAGTTAAGAAGAAAAAATCTCCTGGAATGTTCCAAGCAATCTCATTTACCTGTTTCAAGAAGACAGAAACTAAGGAAACATTCTAACAGTGCCAGAATTATTCTTCTCTATAGTACTTTTGTAACCAAGACGATTATTACATGAAGAAAGAGCTTAGGTGAAATTATAACTGCAAGAGCTTGAAATTGGATTAACATATCTGAGCCTTTGTTACCTCATAATTGAATTTGCGTCTGTGTAAAGGTTTAAACTTACGAACATCAAGAATGGTAAGCTCATCATCCTACATTAGAAAACAACAGATAAAAGAGATCCATCAAGCACTGCATACAACAGTGAACAGTCAGAGCAATGAAGATGGAGGATCAAGACAATACCCTATTACCAACAGCTACATGTGTCCCATCAGGTTTATAAGTGATGTTTATATTCTCTCCACTAAGTTCTGCTTGCTGTGTGCATTTTCCACCTGTATAACTCAAAGAATACATATCTCAGCAATCTTTCAAACACACACAAGAGTAACCACAGCAAGAACCTGTTTAAAATAATCAAAATCTGGCTAACTAACTAGTTAATCCATGAAGAGCATAGAACTTACTACGAGCATCCCAAAGACGAACACTTTTATCACCAGAGGCAGTAGCAACAAGATCTGAATGTTTAGGATCCCAACAGAGCTGATCCACACTATCAGTATGACCCTTTAGTTCAAGGTCCTTAACTTTATTCTGTATCCATACACACCACATAAACAATAATCATATTACAAAAAGAAAAATCAATACTTGTCTCCATATGTATATCATCATCATCAATACAAGTGTTTATATAGCTTAAAGGGAAAAGGGAAATTACATGGCCATGAGGTTCAATGTTCCAAATACGAGCTGTTTGATCAACAGAACCAGAAGCAAGCTTTGTTCCATTAGAATTCCAAGCTACTGAATGTACCTTTAATCCACAAAATTAGCAAAAAAGTTAGGGTTTCGTTAGTTTTATTAATCACCATTAAATTGAAGCTTGAAAAGATAAAACAAAAATAAAATAAAAACCTTCTTCTTGTGACCTTGATATTCTCTGCTATGTAAGCTCTTGAAATGAATCGTCGCTTCCATTTTTTTGTTTTCAACTCTGGGCTCTCACTGAATAAATCAATCAGAGCTTCATCAAGAGCTTCGCTTTCGAAACGCATCGTTTAGTTAGTTCGGTTACTTCGGTATAGCTATAACAAAACCGAAATTAATTAAAACATAATCAAATTTAACCAACGGGAAGAAAAACCGAGCAAACCATCGGTATATTTTAATTCTATTTCGGATTAGTTCAACAAGATAACCAATTTATTCGGTTTAAATCAAACAAAACTGATAATGAGAAAAGATAAAGATAAACTACTAAGTTTATAACACTCTTTGATGGCAATGAAAGCCTTAAAGTTACTCATCTTCTACATAGTGTTTGTTATTTTCAAGTCTTTGTTTTTTTCTTCCTGTAAACAGTTACTACTACACAGTCTCTGCATAAAGAGATGCAAGCATAGAAAATGCCTTAAGAACATTCAGACCACAATGCACCCATGTTCAATGATCGGAGAGAACCCACTTCTCAGTTGCTTCTGAAACTTCATATAAGTTGAAACTTTACCTCGGAGAAAAGTACCTTACATGATCAAAATTGTTTCTAAATGCTGAAGCTTGTGGTTGTGGTTGATGTGTTGGCTCAAAGCTGTTTCTTAAATAGAGACCTGAGTTGATGTATAAGCCAGTAGTTCCAGCGCAAGTAGGATCAAGAAACTGAGAAGTTGGTGTTAAGCTAGACTGGGGCATTTCTTCTTCTTCAGCTTCTCCTTGGTTAATGATCATCAAGTCTTTTCCCATTAACCTTAAAACAGAGTTAGAAGGACTTGGAGGCACAGCGGAGTTAAGATTCTTCCTGCTGGAGAACTTACTCTTAAGATCCAAATCTTGTTGGATCTTGTATGGTGATGGACAGTTTAGTTCCAACAGTGGAGGTGATTTGGTTAAGTTCATTGCGATTGACGAAGAAGCTACTCTTCGCTGAAGTAGATGAGATTCTTGATGATTCAAAGTAAGGTCTTCAGAGATTCTTTCTCTTCTTTGGCAACAACAAGACTCATGGTCAGCCTCAACAACAAGATTCATTGGAGTTCTTGAGTAGGACATAGGAATGTCTAAGGAGAAAGAAGAAGAAGATAATTCCATGGGAAAACTCAACCGACCAGCTGCAAAGTTTGAAACAGGTGATTCAGATGAGTTTCTATCAAGCTGATCCATGGAAGACTGGACTTGGCTTGTGATAACTGAAGAGTTTCCAAGATTCTCATCAAACACCATATCTCGAGGACTTGGTAAAAATGATCCTGGAGGTCCTGGAATTTGAATTGTATCAACCTCTACAAATAAGCTTCCTCGTCTTACTTCAGAATCAAACCTCACATCGGTTTGCTCATACATTGATTGCTCAGCACTCATGTCAACAGTGTTGTCCAGCACATTGGCTCTTTTGTTATTATCTTCTTCCACTTCACTACTTTTTTCGTCATAATCATCGTAACCACTAGATGAAGGATTTGATCTTAGTAAGTCCTCATTTTCTTCTTTATTATCACTAGAAACATAATCATCATCTGATAGTTCATGTTCTTGAGTCATTTCAGATTCCCATTTCCATGTTTCTTCTTCTTCTTCTTCATCTTCTTCCTCCGAGAAATCCAACCGAGGTTTACTTATCTTCACAGGCATAGAAAGCCGTCTCCATGACTTTGGT